>JAOXNX010081953.1:0-20642 GCA_028566075.1 Solidago caesia
CAGCCATACATCCCCCCTACTTCTTCTTTACCTTCTTTTCTTTTTATAATTTTTTAATTATGTTTTTTTTTTTCATTTTTAATTTAATTTAATTTTTATTTTTTAAATAAAAAAACCACTCAATTTTTTTTTTCCCAAAGGGCTTAACCCGTATGGCTAAGGGCGAACCCCGTCAGTCCAGGGCGGAGCCATGGCGCTAAGGGCGGAGCCCGTTAAGTAGATCACCCCTATGACCTATCACCTCACCAGTTACCCCTTATTAATACCCTTGAGGGCTACGCCCAATAAGGGCGAAGCCCCCCTTAACATCCTACACCCGTTCGGCTAAGGGATACGCTCGTACCGTATCATCATCCAAATTTCTTAAAAAAATTTTTTGGTATGCGTTTTTATTTAAAAAAAAATTACAAAATGTAAAAACAAGGTAAAAAAAATAAAAGGGGAAGAAGAAGAGGGGAAAATGTGTGACTGTGATTTGTCCCTTGGTTTTCAACATTTTTCTAGTTTTCATTTGATTACAACTCACAATATATATATATATATATATAGGATTCAAAAATTATCTTTTGGAATCAAGTTGTGTATTTCGACTTCTCGTTTTCTAACTGTTGCTTTTAGATTGCGTTTGATTGTAGAAAATGTTTTCTAGTTTTTCATTTCTAATTTTTTAGAAAATGAAAGTGGTTTTTCATTTTTTGAAAACAAATGAAAATTTTGAAAACACATTCAAATTAAAAAAATGCTATTATCATTTTTCATTTTAGAAAATTAGAATACATGTTAGAGATGTGAGGGAAGGAGGAGGGGGAGATGGAAAATAGAAATGGAAAACAATAAAAAGATGTTTTCTGTTTTCTTGGAAAGTTTTTTTAAAAAAACTATGATATTAACGTGTTTTTTGATTTCCATTAAAACATGGAAAACAAATGGTGTTTTCCCCAACCAAACGCGTTCTTAACTTGTCGTTTGTTTTTTCTTCTTCTAGAACTTGTATGCCAACATCATTTCAACTTGTAACCGCTTGACACAAATAAACCTTTAGAAACTCTAGCAGGTTTTTAATGATTGATATCGGAGAAAAATTGTTGAATCAAAAGATCGAAAATGTAAGAGCAATTGGTGCTGCTAACGTGTTATAAATCTTAATCTTGGATTAACTACAATAAATGAAAGAGATGATGAAGGGAAGTGGCTACAATGAGAAGAGGAAAAAAAAAGAGATTTATTATTGTGTTATTACAACCAATAAGGTTTTACCTTATATAATGTACATAAAACTTAAGGAATAAGCTAGGGTTAAAATAGTTATTACATAATATGTATTTGTATATAACATAAACTATATTTTAAAACATTAATAAATTAACATTTATATACTTTTTAATATTCGTCATATTTTAAGACACGATTGGTTAATAAATTAATTGACATGCTATTTAATTTGATTCTTACTTACAATTTATATTAACAAATAACTCAAAAAAGTATAACTCAAAAAATAATCTTAATAATATTACGCATCATCAAGTATTTATACACAATCCGTGTATTCACACGGGTCTAAATAAATCTAGTAGTTTTTTAAAGTAAGGGACAAATAATGAAATATGGGTAAATAAGATGGATTATCCGTGCCGTATTGTATAACTTGAAATTTGAAAAAGAGGTTAATGAAGGGAAAAGAATTTGAAATCGCAGAGGCCGCCCGCCCTCACCAAATCCAAAACCAGTCACCGTCAATAAAATAAATTCTCTCTCCCTTTCTACAAAATGAAGAATTGGACAACAAGGAAAGCGTTAACAATAACAATTATTACTCCTATCATTAGTTAAAAAAAATAAATCCTCAAAGCATGTCTTCTTCATCATCAAAATCAAAATCAAAATCATCATCAGGATTTAGTAGTAGTAGTAGTAGCGGTGGTCGTTATGATAAGAATAGATGTTCAGCTGCTCAATCAGACACTTCTTCTTCTTCTTTCTCATCCACTACCCACCGGAAAACTCATCCCTCAGCTGTTGGTTCTGACAACACCACCACCACCATAATAATTCCAAAGAAATCAAAACTGAAATCCACTAATTTGAATCTGAGTGGTATGGTTAGCAAGTTAATTATGGAAAAGAGATGTTCATCAAAGGCTGCCAAAGGAAGGAGGGAATTTACAGGGGATGATATTACTAATAATTTTATCATTCCTACTACTACTACTAAGACCAGCAGCAACAACGGTGGTCTTGTTGGATTAATGCATAAGAAGCTCTTTGGTAATAATAATAATGATAAAAAGGCATTGACTGCCACCAATAGTAGGAGTTTGGGGATGCTTTTAAAAAGTGAGAGGGAGCTTCTGAATGTTAATAAAGAACAGGAGGCACTTATCATCCAACTCAACTCTATCATTATTCAAAAAAACACCGAGGTTCAATTCCTATCTATCTATATACTTCTTCTTTAAATAAACAAGTAAGTAGTATTAATGTGGGTGTGCAGATTGATAAGCTCAAAGATCTGTGTTTGAAACAAAGGGAAGAGGTTAAGTCATTGAAAACTGCTATTCTCTTCCCTGCCCAAGACCACCACCACGAGGAGGAGTCGTTGTCTTCGTCTATGTCTCTACAGATGCAGGTTACTTCCCTCACCCATCAACTTCACTCCCTTGCTCAGGATCTCGCACAGGTATCAAATTTTCCTTAACAACCTTGCCTACTACTCTAGTATATTACTTCTATTATTATTATCCATGGAATGAAGTTTTTGTCTTTTCTTAAGCTATGTTTAGTTATATATAAAACTTAGGGAATGAGTTAAACAAACATGATTTGGCTTAGTGGCTATAAGGGTATCTCCAATAAGAGGTTGATGAAAAACTTTTTTTTTTGTTTTAAGACTTAAAAGTCTTTAGAAAAGGTTGATACCATTGGGTTAAATAGTTTATTTGATGGATAGGTTGAAAATCCTCGGCCTTTTGAGCAAAAGTTTTTTCCAAATAAAGTGACAAAAAAAACTCTAGAAAAAGTTTTCCATTAGAATAGATAGCTTTTTAATAGGTTAAAGTTAGTGGATAAATGAGGTGGCAAAATAAAAAGCTCTTAAAACGTTTTGCAATTGGAGATGCTCTAAGGGAAGAGGGAGTGCCTTGATGGTTTCAGAATTTCAGGCCCCTCCTTGTGATCTAACTTACTGTGTTTATGTGATTCAAAATGTGCAATTTGAAAGAAAAAGTTTCAGAGGAGAATAATATGAAAAACTTACTCTACTAATAAAAAGACTTGGCTATATATATATAGCCTACAGACTCAACAGAGAAAAACTAGAAACTAGACTTGCTAATAACTAGCCCACTACTCCTATAGAAACCGTACTCCACTACTTCACATAATACAACTACTCTACTAAATACTCGGTCAATGACCCACAGACCCATTCAGCCATTCTTCACATGCTAACAAACTCCAAATACTAAAAACCAACTAATTAACTTACTAAATAACCAAATTAAGCTTACTTAAAACATTAAACTAAATACTAGACACATTCTAATTAAAAACGACTGTTGACCCGTCAAGATTATTTCAACATTCACCCCCATAATCTTGACGTCTCAATCTTGCTACACGAACACATGCTTGGCCTTCCATGGCTTCGGTCTTTACTGTCTCTTTTTCTGGCCATTCTTCTTTCTTAAACACAGTAACTTTCTAATACAAAAGAAAAACGGTAGTAGTTTTCTTTTACAACTTCAACTGCCAGACTTGCAAACAAAGGACTCACCTGCTGTTTTATTTCACCTTCCAAACATACAGGCCTCCATCTTCAATCTTCTAAAACTGTCTCGGACTTTCATTCTTTGAAACAACAACCAATGCAACCTATCTTTTCATGACACACCTACGGTTATTCACCAAAGGTCACAATGTTTTGTTTGACTATTCAACACCAAAATATCCTCTCCTTTTTTTTTCTTTCCATACAGTAGGTAGCCACCTTGAAATTCCACCACCCTATATAATGTTGTTCACCACCACCGGCTGTTGTTTGTCACCACACAGAAGTTGTTTTGCGCACAACACTTCTGTGATTCGAGAATTCTTCCACCGATCAAGAAATCAAAGCCACCCGCTTCTACTTTTTACTTTTACCCGCCAAACGAAACGAATCCAAAGCCACCTGTTTCAACAAATCTTTCTATCTGTTTTTCATGCGACCTGGTTAAGGTCTCCTTCTTTTCTGGTGACCTACCCACAACTTACTGCTGGACTCTCTAACACTTCCCTTTGAATACTTCTAACAGCCATGAGACACCTTGCTTCTTTCTTGCTTGTGTTCATTCTTGCTTATTCGAACTCATTCTTGCTTACTTTCTTCAAATCTCCTAGCTTGCTGACTTGCTTCTTGCTCTTTCCTTTCTTTCTTGCGGGATCCCCTTTCTTCTTCCTTCCTTTCTAGTCGGGACTTTCTTTCTTTCTTCTTGCTACTTTCTGTCTTTCTTTCTTACTTTTAGTCACAAAATCGTGACTACCTGCTGGCCGTCTTTCACTTTCTCAATCCCGCTGCCATGGGGCAGCCTCCTTCAACCCTCGCTCTGATACCAAGTGATGGTTTCAGGCCCCTCCTTGTGATCTGACTTATTGTGTTTATGTGATTCAAATTTCAAAATGTGCAATTTGAAAGAAAAAGTTTCAGAGGAGAATAATATGAAAAGCTTGTTGATAATTAACCTAAACTTTGGGTTAATTATGACAAGTTAGAAAGTATGTATGCATTATTGTAAATAGGTTGACAGTTAAATTCCTTAAAGACACGCCTGTTAGTTTGAACCGGTACCAATGTTGGTAGTTATACCCGTTGGAAAAGTATATATGTATGTCGTATGTCAGTTTAGTGTGTGTGTGTCCCTACAAAGGGTATATCCGTACAAAGGGTATATACATACCCAATGAAAGTCAATTTTATGGACAAATATTGCAAGTATCAATACAAAAGCATGTTTATCATACATACCTGTGATTTTGTTCATCATAGCAAGATACATTCCAATAATTGGTATCAGAGCGCGTTAATCGATCCAGTTCAGAACGTATGCAAGTAGCGAGCGATTGAAAAGCAAGAATCAACATCGAGACCAATTTGCGGAATTAACCGCAACGAAAGAAAGAGGCGGGTGTGATTCATTCTTCATCAATCAACAATCAGAAGAAGGCGGCGTGTAAGTAAACCAGACATTTATACTCAACTGAAACGACTAAACAGAGTCCAAACTGAAAACTGTAAACTGAAGGGGGCCTAATGTGACGCATCAAGCTATGATTCGATGCATCATACGATCCAAAAACACTAATGCAACGCATCGAGGACCAAATGTGGCGCATTAAGGTTAAAGAACTTTAATGTGGTGCATTGATTCTTTTCCTTGTACTTGCAGAACCAGCAAAAGACACCGCAGCTTTGCAACTTTGCAACCAAACCATAATTACCAAAACTGAGGATTTGCAATTCAACCTAATACATACTAAAACATTTATATGAAAGTTCCAAATGACCATGGGCCAAATATTAGAACTTTTGACCATTTAACGCCAAAACGACCCTATTAACTTATACAACAAAATTGGGCATATATAACAAGTCACACCATAAACGGTAATTCAAAAGAAGTACTTGCAAACTTATCTGCAAGTATGATCCACTTCATTCCTTCATAATACCCTTGCCTTCTTTATGCTCATCCTTTACTTTTGAACAACTTGGACCTATAAAACAACACTGCCAAATGAGGTAAGCACAACGCTTAGTAACTATATAGAAAATAAACATACAACTTACAACCATAAGAACATCAAAATGCCATGATGCACATAAATTGCTATAATGAACATCAAATTGCCATGATGCTCATAAGATGCAAATCTGCATATGGATACATCAAAATGCCATGATGTATATAAACAACTGGTACACCAAAATGCCATGGTGTATATAAAAAATAAATTTAACAAATTTAACACATAGTCACATATAAACAATAAAGCATAGCATCCAAAATATCATCAACAACACACTCATATGGAAACTCTTACACGGATGTAATTCGTTTCCATATGATCTAATTACCCGTTTAAGTTCCATATACTCACCATTCCGGCTTAAGGTTGGAAAGTCACACACGATTTCTACAGAACACTTGGCGCCTAAACAAACATCATAACAACTTGACAAGATGCTAACATCAAATTTTCAGCTCAACAATATTTTGACTAGTTTGACTTTCAAAGTCAAACTTCACAATTTAGCTACTAACTAAAGCCATAATCCTAGTCAGTGTACCTCTAGCTTAACCAAGCATTAATTTAACATCAGTACATCTAGATGAACTTGTTCAACCCACCATAACCATGAGTTAACATCCTTTTATCCATTTCCATCTTTTACATAACCAGAATCACTAGCTAAAATCACCTTTTTTAAAAAAATCTTTTTTAATATCAATACTAATAGTTCCTAGATGTTTAATAACGTGGAGAGTATGCCCGCGCATTGATACATGTATCGTTTTTCCTAACCTAAAATGCAGTTGATTGCAATATAATGCTTATATTAAAGCAAACAATGACACTTTTATAAAAATGATATAATGTTATGTATGAACATAACATATAATAATACTTTTATTAATGCAAATAACGACACTTCAATAACGATAATATAATGCTGTACCAACAGTTACATTAACTAAAACAATGACACTTTGATAAAAATTATATAATATCTTACTATATGTGAGATAATAACATAAAATATAATAATAACTTTGTTAACGCAAATAACGACTTTGAAAAAATGATAGAATGTGTTACTACAAGTCAAATACCAACATAAATAAGGTGAATATAAAGTTTTCATACAAATCGTCGTTTACGAACAAAAAACAAATGAAAGTGTAGTATCCGAAGTACTTAGTTGTAGAAAGCAAAAAAAAAAATGTAGTCACTTTATTTAAGAGCATAATCCAAAAAGAGAAGGCAAAACCGAAAGTCCAGAAGAAAAAACCCATAAAGAGAAGCTAAAACTCAAAGTTAGATATAGTTAATTGTATAAAGCAAAATACAAATGAACAATAAACATTATGTAAAAGCATGACTAAGAAACAAAAAAATTAAAACCCAAAAAAAAACCACCTCAGTATGAAAAGCTAAACCCAAAGTTAGATATAGCTAATTGTACAAAGCTACAAAACAAATGGGAAGTAAACATTAGTTAAAAGCATGATCCAAAAAGAAAAAACTAAAACAAAAAAATAAAGCAAACAATATGAGGAAAGTTAGATGTAGTTAATTGTACATTGAAAAACAAATGAGAAGTAAACATGATGTAAAAGTATGACCAAAAAAGAATAAGTTAAACATGATGTAAAAGTATGACCAAAAACATGATGCAACATCCTGCCAGCTAGTCTCGTTTACTGATCAATGAACAGTGAATCGTCTCAGAGGGCATGAAACCATAAGCTTGTTTGCAATTATAATAGTAGGGAGTATCATAAGAACAAAACCAATGAATTAATTAGATAATTCCATTATCCCTACCCAAAATCACTGAAAACGTTTTCTTTCAGGTTAATAACTCAAGAACACACACTTACCTTTAATTATAGATTGAGATTACAGGCTAACACTAGCTTAAGAGTGATGAAATGACTCGAAAATCAACTTTGATTCCCTGGCTTGTTGCTGTTCGTGGCCTTTCTTAAACTTCTAGAGGCTTATGAACTCAATATATAGTAATATATGAGTTGATATCAACCAAATACCTATGTAGTTATAATTTTAATATCATACAATATCGATATATATATATATATATAATAATTAATATTTAATACTAAATAAAAATATTAAAAGTCAAGCTTAAAAGTGTCTATATTTGAAACATGATATGATCAAATCATAAGTCTTGAAAAGCTTCTTCCGAGTCCACATCAATCAAGGCTTAATACTTGCAAAAATTAGTATTTATTATGTTGTGTTTAAATTGGGACCAAAAAAATATAATTTGGAAACCGCTATAGCACCGCTATTTTGACTGATATCGGTGGGATATCGGTAAATGTCACCGATAATAGCGGTACCGATATTTTGACCGCTATTTGGACCGCTATTCTGGAAGAGCACCGATAACCGCTATCCCACCGCTATTGACTTCACAGCTAAATACACAGGTATTTACACCTCTAGTCCTCATTTATTTTAAACACCTGTCACTTAAAAGCATAAGTCCCGGTACTTAAAGTATACGACTTTTTAATAAGTCGACATATACGGCACATACGCGTGTGATAACTTTACATAACGTTATCTAGCTACAATAATAAATTATTTTTTTTTTCTTAAGAATTTTGAGGTGTTTCATATTTACCATATAATAATAATAATAATAATTTTCATATTATACATGTTCATCATTGTAACATATTATTACATGTATAAAAATTACTGTATTATAATACCTAAAGCTTATTAACATTTGTTGGTGATAGGTGAAAGCCGGCAAATATTCAGTTCAAGGATCCTATGATGATGGTCTTGTGACCTCTCCTAATTTAACACATGACCAGGAAGAAACAACCAATTCTCTGGTTAGCAAATGGATAATGATAACCTACGTATGTTATTAACTAATTCATGCTTATCATACTTATTTACATACTCCCTATTGCTTATGATTCAGGAGTTTAGCACCACCACCCCTGGCAGTCCAGATGACATGTTCTTAAATGATTTAAATCCTTGTTTAACACCTTATGCCAAGTCTAAGTCTAAGGTATAAGATTATTGGATTATTTCTTCTTTCTTTCTTTCTTTGCGCTCTCTAAGAATATATATGACAATGCAGGACTTTGAATACATTGAATCCCATTCTTCATCATACAACAGTACAACAAGGTGTCATGAGGTTGGCTTTGGCTCTCATGGTAGAAAGCTATGAAAAAGTTCAGCCTATCAACAAAATGTCAAGTCAGGCAAGATTTTTGGTTGCAGATCAGATCAAAACAAACTATATATGGTAAGCATATGTATTACTAGAGATGGTATTAATCAGATGACTCCGATCTTATAAGAGGTGACTGTAAACTCTTACTGTAATAATATGTTCAAAATACACTTGGTTTTCATGAATGACTATCTTATCTAATAAGTACTTTCAGTATATATAAAATGAAAAAGTGAAACATTGGGTTAAACCAAAAGACAGGTTTTTTCTACCTCCCTTTTCTTCGGTGGAGGGTTTTAGCAAACAAGTCTGGTACGCAAGCAAGTTTTGACCAAATTATTCTACCACCATGCAAACCCATAACGCATCCCTTTCATTTTTGTTTACGTAAGTTCAAGTACAAAAGTAGGCAAGCCTCTACTTTCTCCCCCCTTTTTGTTCCACGATCAAAAGGCGAAACACTTTTAATAATCCCAAAGGCTAAGGTTTATACAATCTCCAGTTGAGGCATGGTTTCTGGATCAATGTAGCCATGTTTGATGACCATGTCTTCGCAAGTTGTATTGAGCATTTCAGTCATTGCCTCGTTGAAGAAGACCACTTTTGTGGTTGAGCTATCATGTACAATTGTGGCATTTACACAGTATCTGTAAGATATTAAAAATGTTGCTATCATAACTAATATTTGTAATTCTTTAAGGAAAACTGTAGCAAACTGGGACAGGGCAATTGTTGGGTAAATCTTACAATGGATATGGTGCATGTTTGTTGTTTCTAAGCACCAATTGATACATACATGTGAGATATTGGAGAAAACGATGTCGATAATGTTACATGGTTAAACCATATTAAGGAAAAGCTAATATAGAAAATATTATCATTTCCTTAATTGCCCGTTGCTACCTTACATCGACTTGCATATATATTTTGCTAACGGAATGCTAAATGTCTATCTAAAAACAGAATTTGAGAAATAAATGTGACATGCATCTTCAACCCTGAAAACTTTTAAGTGAAAAAATTGTGAAGTAAAATATAAATTCATTGTTTTATGCCTTTAAAGATTCTTAGCGTGTAACGGCGAAAACACAAACTTTTGCTAAGTTGTAGTCTGGAATCTTGCAGCACTTATTTCGTAGTGCAACATTTGATTTTGAAAAATAAAGGGATAAAATGAGAACCAAGTGCATCATGTTGATTATACCTGTTGTATGGAGAAAAGATGGTATGTACCAATGACCTCAATTTCTAAAGCCCTGGTAGTTTAACAGCAAAATACATCATAGAAAGTTGTGGTCATATTTTACAGATTAATTAGGTATAAGAAAATTGTCTACAGGAGATTTCGGAGCTTAAACATAACGTGAACCATTTTGGATCATAGAATAAATGGCCCAGTTGGACCTGATTAGGGAGCCAACCACATAAACCAAAACTTTCAAGACGTGGTCTTGTTTTTGAGCTTAAACACACGTGTCCTTGTTTCATAACTATGTATTTGTATTGAGATATAAAGATATATTTTTAGAAAGTCATTTACTAACCAACTGAAAAAGCAGAAACATTATTTACTCTTTGTCGGTGGGCCGAAAATTTTTGTTAGCGAAAGGTGTTTCTTATTAGGAAATAGATGTAACTTACATGTATTTGACTCCAACCTCTTCCGACAAACATAGCTTGCACGGCTGCCTATTTTCAAGTAGGCCCTTTCACTGCATTCGTTGCAGTTGACATAATACCATGGACAATGGTTGCTATAGTTACGTTGCATAAGCCTTGATTTTGCTGTGGCGTACAGAAGATAAAGTTAGTGTAGATTTGCAAAGCTCAATTTATTGTTCTATTAATGATGTGATTAGTACCGTTTTTTGTTCTGGGCCTTGTGAAAGTAAATCAACAAGATTGATTGGGCCATTATTTGTGGTTTCATGCATCTCTTGGAATCTGATTATAATGAAAGTTAGGATCAAAAAAACTATATTACATAAAAAATACATAGAGATGATATCATTATTGTTGGCCTAATGTGTTCTTCTTAGCGTAGCCAAGGTTTGGCAGGGGAGGATTTATGCTGACAGTGGTGGCCGATGTTGATTCTAGCTGTAGTTTGTCTGGAATGAAGTAAAGGGGGTTTTAATAATTTTAAATTCATAAAGGTAAGTATATTTTTTTACATATAAAATATTAGGATTGTAGTTACTAAACAAATACAATAATAGGACTTTAAGGATGATATCAATTTAGTGGTTTTAGCGTAACGCTGTATTTGGTTACCATTGTTGATGTTATCGCCATTACTTTTCCAATTGAATATCTATCCTTCACTTTGTTGATTTTCTCCTTGCACAATGTAATCTCTATGAGATTGTTCCTGTTGAAAATATAAAGTTTAGTATCTTATTCCCTATGGCTCGTCATCTATGTCGTCTTCACTCCCATCCTTCACGACGAGATAGGAGGAGGGTGTTCAAGGTCGGTCATCGTCTGAGATGACGAGCCTGTTATATGTATGTGAGTGTGTGTTTATTAGTTTTTTATTTGGGATGAGATGATGAAGGGGGTATGATAGGGAGGGGGTAGGTCTTGGGTGTGTCTTGGAGAGAGAAAACTGATGTGGCAGTCAAGACGAGAGGATGACGGCGTCAGGATAGGAAGAGGCCTTAATGAAATAACGTCGCATTATTTACTACAGTATTAAACTGATTAGTTTAAAGCTTTACTCCGCTATTGTAACTTTTCGTAGATTCTTTTCCAGCCTTGTAAGAACTTCAGAAATTCTTTCAATACGTCCAATGGAATCTGCGATGTATTGGTGTTAGTAATTTCAGTAAACGTATTGTTGGAAAGTGTGTATACTTTGTACCCGTTAACAATGTATGATTCTCCAATTGTTTCTTTAGTAGTTCGTAGTTTGCAAATTTGTAGTAGTAGGTAGGAAGATTTTCTTCTTAGATTAGGATAAAAGTGGCCCTTTCTCGTAACCTTATGGAAGCATCATGCGGAGTTACTGCCATGTATTTTCTTGCCTTTGTTAATAGGTAACGTGAAACAACATAACATGACATGATATTTATTTGGAGTCAAAATAGTCTTCTTTTGTTCACTTCGCAACAGCCTCAATTGCATCTCCCTGTAACATGTTTTAACATATGTTAGTGTAAGTGCACGTTTGGTGTGACAACAACAACTCAGATTTGATTAGTCATTTTGGTATTTCGTTTATATGTAATCGTTAGACTATATGTTTATGAACGTTATAAATGTTATGTTTGATGGACGATTATGTTTGAATGTTTTGTCATGTGATTGTTATTGTTTATGCTATGAGTAATAATGAGTTAAGTTCCAAGTATTAGAAAAACACTTAAAAAATAACCAAGTATAGGAACACGAAGATAAGATAATTGGACACCTCACGCGAAGATATTAAAGCAGGTGACATGGCGCGAACATAACAAGAAGGATGACGTCACACGAAGATATGCTACGTGATGATGTCATCGAGAACTTATCAAAACACGAAGTTAATGATCGTGTTTATGGACCAGATTAGACTAAGACTAAGTACGTGGTTAAGCTCATAATCGCGTAGATAATCACTGTTCATATAAATACACCTCTGATATGAAATCAGAGGTTAACGAATTTATTATAAATTAAACGTGTGTGTGTTCCTGTAGATAAAAGCACGAAGATATAGCCTTAGGTTGTTTATTGTCTTGATAATCAACGAAAGGCATTCTGATAACTAGCAAACGGTTATCTTGAGAGGATTCCGCACTCTCGACATAACTCTAAACATTCTCGTTAACGATCAGGTTACGAGGACTAACAGTTAGTATTTCGTGAATGTTTATCGTTGTAGTTAATATATTGATATGTGCTTTACATGAATATCTACAAACAAATAGCATAAGTCTTCTTTTTTGAAATGTGGTATCCACTTATTTATCACCCGTATGTGAATCACTTCAGGAAGCTCGTGAGCTTTTATATTGCAGATACGTTTAGAAGACATGGCCTGGAAAAATACACATCAAAAATGCAATTTAGTTTTCACAATATTTATATATGGTATTGGCTTTTTTTAAAGCAACGCTAGTGTGGGTGTAGTGTACACGTGAAACATGGCCTTTAAAATTTGTAGGATATCTAGGTGATAGGTTTACCTCATAAATTCTAGTATAGTTGGAAAAAAAAAAAAAGTTAAGTCAGCGTATACGATGTTGTTTGTTTGGTTAGGATTGTCTTTTCCTTGTGGAACAATCAATACTTTTAGTGATGTAGGGGCGGTAGCTCTTGACAATGCTACATATAGCTGCCCATGACTGAAAACTGGCTGTGGTAAGTAAATGCCAATTTTGTTTAATGATTGTCCTTGGCTTTTGTTTATGGTTATTGCATAACATAATTTAAGTGGGAATTGCTTTCTCTTAAATACAAAGGGCAACTCTTTATTAGTGTGTGTTAACGTTATACGCGGTATGTCAACACAGTGGCCAGCTGTTGTCCCTGTCATTACTTCAGCCTCAATGATTCTAGGTAGTAATTGTGTTACTATTAGTCTAGTTCCATTGCATAACCCTTCATTTTGATTTAGGTTGCGTAGCAATTTCAAGGGTGTGCTAACTTTAAGTTCAAGTCAATGTTGTGGTAATCCATTAAAGGCAAGGGTGTTGACGTTGGATAAAGAATTTCGGTATCTCCTTGATCCCCCGTGTGGGGAACAATTGAGTCTTTACTATGGTAAGTTTTTTTCGTTCCAGGAGTCATGTTAAGTACTTTCATGTTTATTTCCTCCGTTGTTTCATTCTTAGGACAGACTATTGCTTTTACAGATAGAGTAGGACCTGATGGATTTTGTAAAGTGCTGGTGTCATATATGAACTGAATTAGGTCGGTAATTTCATTTTCATGGAAAGGTATTATGTAATTGTATGGAATTTCAATTTTTTTTTTTGTTGATGTTTTGCGGTTCTTCTTTATCAGGTTCTTCTTTATTAGGTCGATAATTTCAATTTTTTTTTGATGTTTGAGAGTTCATATATTTGTTGTGGTTGTAAATCTACTATGCGTAGGCGCATGTTTTCAGTTAGTTTGAGGAGCCTGAATTTATTCCACAAATATGATGAAGCTAGGAATGGCTTCTTTGGAGACCTCTCGTTTAACAGGTAGGGTTTGTCTAAAGTCTCCTCCTAGTAGTATAGATTTGCCGCCAAAAGTTTGGATAGTGTTGTTTAAGAGGTATTCAAGAGTCCTATCTAATAATTCAAAATATCTTTTGTCACCCATAGGAGCTTCATCCCAAATAATAAGTGAAGTCTCGCCAAAAGTTGTACCAATACCCTTGTTTCCATAACCCCTTAGATGGAACAAAAACATCCATAAATAAAAAGCCCCTACCGCATGTTGGATGTATGTAAATTAGTCTTCCTATAGCAGGAGTTTTTTTTTATTAATTTTTTTTTTTTTTTTTGCTGATCTACGAATCCAACATTTACTTGCGGTGTCCCATCTATACTCTGAAAGGTAATCAATGTAACGCAAGTGTCGACCTCTGTAATCATAGCGATTATTACGAAGCCATTCTGTCAGTGTAGTCATTGTTGCGCAAGGATTTCTTAAAACATTATGTAGACGATCATCATATTTGAAGTATATGTTTTGCATGCCCTCTAAATGAACTGACAACACTTGCATAGGTGGATTTCTGTCATGGATTAGGAAATTGAAAATCCTCCATGAGGCTTCATGTGGACATATGAATCATCCATCAACAAAGTTCTTTATCTCATCTATTTGTCGGGCGTCGTTGTTTGATGTATGTTCATTAGGTATGCTAGGAGATCTTGTGATTGTGTAACATATGCAATCAGATCCGTTGGATATGTACTTGAATAAGTATTTAATCAACATGCTCCAACCACAGTATTATTCGACATTTATGTGGGCCTCATAATGCAAAGACAATGAACATTGTAAGGCACAACAAAGCGATTGTCTAAGGGGATACCATTTTTCATTATAGAATGTGGTGTTTATCGCCTCATGTATCATACGTATTCGTTCTTGTCAAATGATGTAGTTTGCTCATAGTTTTTTGGGAATTTTTTTGAGCAAATGCCTAACTTCATGCACGGTGAATTCATTCTTGCAAGACCGTAAGGGCCATGCACCATGAACTCAGAAACTATCTTGTATAGTCTAGGTTTAAGTAACGGATCAGGAATTTCAGCTGAGATGTAGTTGTCTATATCCTCGGCATTTCTAATCTTCTGTGAAGGGACAACCCATAATAGAATATGGCAATGGGGTAATCCCCTCTTTTGGAATTCAATGGTATATAGATCTGTGTTAAGTAAAAGCAAGAAAGTATGATTAGTATTTTGATTTGACAGGTTGTAACATTTTTTCAATTTGGAAGACATCTTACCTGCAGCTACTTCACCCAAAGGTTTTTTTGATTTCAAAAAATTAAGCAATGAGTTAAATTTTATTTGAAAAACTCTTGCTATGATGTCAGGAAGGTCCCGAGCTTTAAGCAAAGGATTTATATTACATGTAAAAGTGATGAAGTACTATGGGCTTTGATGAACTCTGCATATTGCTAAAGCATCATGATAATGCTTATACATGTACCGAGGACCTCTTGTAAAACACGATAGCAAAATAGTTCTTTTACCGATATCACGTCCGTCGTTGCTCCCCTTAGTATTGCATCATGAATCCCTTGAAGGTATTCGGTCCTAAATGAATCCTGGCTAAGCCTATAGTAGTCAAGTCGACTTTGTTCAATACAAACATAGGAATCAACCACATATTGTTGAAAAAGGCGCCCTCCTCATAGTAGTAACGTGTATAAGTTAAAGCGACCGTGGAGTTGGTAACTATAGTACATGTTCATCGTCATATTTTTTTTGTTTGGTATTTGCAGGTGCAATTAAATGCATATCAGGAGACCATCCAGTTTCACCATGTATAAATAACAATGAATATTGCAGTGACATGTACAGAGGATGTAATTTGTTAGTACGTTGAGGATTACCATCTTTATTACGAATGATGATGTCAAAGCTATCAGACAAACATTCGCTATCGTTAATGATTGCTCCAATGCAACCATCACTTGGTTTATCGTAGCATAGTGCATGCTGCGATGCATATAAACGGATACAAAAGTTTGGCATATTAGTTGAATGAATAAGATCTCTAGTAGTACGGAAAAGTTTCTCCAATTAATTGCATTCATCAAGTTCGTTTCTAAGAATTGAGACAAACTTAGTAGACAGTTGAGATCCATAATTATCATTGAAGACTTGTAACCTGTTAGAAACCTCATTCTCGGTGTCATAGATATACATATGCAAAAAGCGGGGTTTCTCATTAGCAGGAGGACATAAAGTTCCAAGCCAATTATATATCTGTATGGGCCGGATCCATTATTGATAGAGTCATCAATGTTGGCACCAAAAGATGTCATAGAAAACATAGAGTTATATGCACGTATATTTGTTAAAAGTTCATACCAGTTAAAAAGGTTAATGATTAAGGAAGTGTAATTCTTTGAAGAGTGTAACTTAACACTACCTCCTTTAAAACATTGATTATACCTAACATGTCTATTAATTGATGCAGAATGTCCTTTAAAACTATTAATTGATTATACCTAACATGTCTATTAATTCATTCAAAAATAATACCAAATAGTTATAATCCAAAGAAAATATGTTTTAATTTTCACAAACAACTAAAAATAATATTAAAGTACATACATCATCATAAAAACTAAATAAATAAAAAACACCAAAACCGATTGAACCGGGAAAACCGGCCAAAAACCGGAAAAACCGGCCGGTTCACAACAATGGAAAAAATCGCCAAAAAACCGGGGTTAAAAAAAACTGGTCACCCGACCGCGTACCGGTCCGACCGGTCGAACCAGCCGGTCCGGTCTGGTTTTAAAAACATTGAATGGAAGTTATTGGGATTATTCTCTTTCTAAATAAGTACTCATTTCATCCCATTTTAAATGTCCTTGTTTAACTTTTAAAGTCTTTACCAATTAACTTTGAACGTAAATATTTTTGTTTGTATTATATAGTAGTCGATGAAATTATATCAATGAAACGTACATTTAAATCCTTATCCATTTATAATTTTTATATCAAGTGTTATATAATACAAATAATAATATTTACGGTCAAAGTTGGGAAAAAAAAGACTCAAAAAGTCAAATTAGGACATTTAAAATGTGGCGAGTGAGTATATTATTATTATTATTATTAAAGGTTGCTTATCAGATTAGTAAAAATAAAGAAGCTGCCATGGTCGCCGGAAAGCTTTTTTTTTTTTTTTTTATATAATGTTGTTTAGTAGTTTACTTGCTTTTGGTTTGTTGGGTTTATAACTATTGTGATGTTTCTTTTCCAAAATATTGTGTTTGTTCATATGTGTATACACATGAATAGGAGATAAAATAAAATTTTTTATTATTACTGTTGAATGATTACAAATCCGTGTGATTACATCTCAACTGGAACAGATTACAACCTATCAAGACGACTCTAATAAGAATGAATTACATGGCGGAGGCGGGATATATATCTCTTCCCCGGATCCTATGAATGACTCTATGTTGCAACCGAAATCATCAACCAAAAAACTGTAACCTAAGACTTGTATATATAGGCTGAATATAGACCGGGCTTGTTAACTTTGCGGGCCTTTACGACGTAGATGTTCTTATCTACGTGGGCTAATATCTATGCGATGACGTCATCATCTACGTGTTGACGTCATCTTATCCTGACAACGTACAAATTAACCAGCCTTAGAATTATATTGTAGCGGACACAAAAACATGCACTAACACATATGTGTGCATATATGCATCCTCCAAGTTTATATGTGCACGTCTAAAACAAACCCAAGGTGTACCATTAATAAAGATGAAGAATACCAAAGTGTTCATATGTGCACGTCTAAAAATAAAACTGTGTGGATTAAAGTAAATTCAAATAATTTTGCTATAATTATGGAACTTTCCAAAAATATAGCTACACTTAAATATTATTAATTAAAATCTGATCAATAGTAGATGATAAAGTGTCATTTTCGTAAATAACTCGAAGTTCAGGTTTTTTTCATCAAAGATTTCTTTTAAACGATTTCTTCTAATTCTTTCTTTAATGAAGATTTTGTCATTGTTCCTCAGTGAAACAATGACGATAAATCTTCAGTGAAGAATGAAGATGTTGGTCCACCGAGTATCCAAATAAACAAACAAAAACGAAAATAACTTGCGTAACACAACACTTAGATATTCTTTTCAATGGATAATTCTTTATTGATTAAAAATCAATGAATTACAAGGTGAGTTGTGGCGTTAAGTTCGACACACAATTCTTAAGTTATACCTAATTGAATGACAAATAAGGTACCCCTAGCCAAGTACTTGAACACACTTAAAGAACTGGCTTGGACTCCACGACCCCTCGCTGATTCAGGTCACTGGTGAGGAGGACAAGGATGAATAACTGATAAGTCCTATGATCTACTCTCTCTCTCTCTCTCTCTCCTCTTCCACACTTTTTCAGGTGAAAGGAACGTCTCTATATATAGGCAAAACTCCTCATTTATGCTTGAGTGGAATCCACATGTTAACAGATGAGTGGAGACCAGTCTTGTGCATTTAATGCTTGATGGGAAGCTGACAAGAGCATTTAAAACTTGATGGTACCCATCCATCAAGTGTTTCTGCGACTGTAAAAAGGATGTCAAGTCATAAGCAGATGCTTGAGTACTTTATTGTACTTTATGTTTTGCCGCTTATTTCTTGTCGAAGCCTAAGACGGGTCAGCGAGTGATTTGTCAACATTCGCCGACCAGAGACAAAATATCTTATCTATTTTTGATTCTGTATCCTTAATGAGACCACATCGGCAGGTCACGATATGTCTTCTCAAAATCCTTTGGACTTCTCGAATCAATTATCTTTGAATCACATGTGTACTCGTTGAACTACATATAGCGAGTACTACTTTATAATTACATTACTATGAGGGATTTTTATCCCAACAATCTCCCCCTATGTAATTATAAAAAATACAAGGTTAATGAAGTGAGATCAACTTTTGCTTAACTTAACCAAGCAACAAAATAAAATAAAATAAAAAAATAATAAAGTACATGGAATTAAACCATTTCATTTATAAAACATGAAAGGTTTTACAACTGATTTGTCTAAAATTAAACAACTTCCTTATACCCTATACAGGTCTTTAAATTGGAAGAGGATCAACGGCATTGGATGCTGGTTGTCTCTTTATTACTTCTTCAGCGACCTGTCTTCTAGCTAGCGCCTCGATCCGTCTTGACTTAGCGAGAGAAGCCGGTCTTATGAGGTCAGCGACTTCTTCAGAAAGGAATTGTTTGATCTCTTCTCCAGAGGTTTTGGAGTGGATACATAAGCGAGCAAAGGTTAACAGATCACTGATTCACATTCCTTAAGTCATCATTGATAAGTGACTTTGGAAGGATACAAAGTGATCATAGATGCACCGTAGCCAATATCCACATTTCGATGATGAAATGCGGATATTGTGTTGCATCACTTGGTATATTTCAATAATTGATTAGAAATACTTCACACAAAAAAAAAAACTAATCCATCTAGACCGCTGTTGTCACACCAACATGCACTTACAGTTCTGATTAAAATAAAAATGTTAAATTAAAATCACATAAATAACTAAAATATCAGTCATGTTTATACTACATAAACAAATCAGGTTTACAAAAAAAAATAAAAAATCTCATATTGAGATAAACCTTATACGATTCTACACAAAAAGAGTTACTTTTAAACATATATAATATAAAATGATTATTAGAAAAACACAATACAACCAAATCTTTACTTCTTTATAAAACAAACTACCCCTCCCCCTTTTCAACTTTCTACCTTTGAAATATCTAAAATATCTTTACTAATATAACTAACACTATCCATGATTCTATTAAATACCCAATATACCCTTAATGAAATTAATTTACAACATCTACCCTTTAATATCTAAAATAACTACACTATCCCTTTTACATCAATAATCTACACTACTCGCCGCCGCCACCACCACTAACCGTCACCGCCACCATCAGGCCATTGTTACCACCATCGTCGCCACGTCGCGTGGGTATTCATCTATGGAAATTAATCTTTCTAATGTCACATTTGTTGTTTAATTTTTATTCCAACCTTCGCTTTTAATAAAAACAAATAATCAAAGTTAAGATTAACCAACATGTGACCAAAATAGTTATTCAGATGTTTTAAAACTCTTTTTGTAGAAACTGTCAAGATAATCAATCAAATGATAAAATAGTTACAACCATATTGTAAAAAAAAATAAAAATCTAATATTATTTGGTTAAATATGAACATCATAGCAAAAATAAAAATGGACACAACCACAACATTTTATTTGTTTTGATAAACTTAGATATATATCATTATCAGAATTATCTTATCAATATTTATTTTTATCTTCTTATTTAAAGGCATATGGATTATTATATAAAGACATTAAATTGATAATTCCATTACTTTTAGTTTATCTTATCCATTACTTTTAGTTTATCATTATAAAAC
>JAOXNX010083341.1:0-20572 GCA_028566075.1 Solidago caesia
TTGTATATTGATTATAAAGAACATACAATCAACCAACAACTCTAATTGCTATGAAACTATGAAATGAAAAACTTAATTTCAAATCAAAACCTATTTGAGATTATATGCTTACACTAATGGGCCCAACCAAAGATAATTTGGTTGAAACTAATTACAGACATTAAAGACTATAAATGTTAATGTCACTAAACATTCAATAATTAATGACATCAAACTAACTAAGACTTCTAGAATGCTATTGTCACAGAAACGTGCACTAACAGACTCCCCCTTGACTGCAACATCTAAAATCTTCAAAAATTGTCTTAAGCTTCAAGCGTTTGCTTTCATCCATTCACAACCAGCATGGACTCCTTCTCTGACGCAAAACTGCAATGACATTCTGATACTTCTCCGCTATGTCCTTCCAATCATCTCCCTTACGAAGAATCTCAACTTCATTCAGCATCTCTAAGTGCTCTCTAGGAAGATTGATCAGATGCACCGGATCATAGACTTTCATCAGATCATTATCCTTCTTATCCATCATTACAGCTTCACCTGGCTTGGCATCCACATACCACCAATCGAAGCTTTCCAAAGCAGTTTGAGACAGTATCTTAATCGAAACCACCTCTTTGCAATCCACAGGCTTGTATATCATCCGTCCTCGCTTCCTTCCAGTAACCGAATCTATCATGGACTGGATTTCTTTATACTTGCCTTTGTTCTTTGGCGCAAACTTCTTGAATTCCTTTTTAAGTACTTCTCGTCTCAAGTGAAGTGCCATGTTTGCTGCATATGGATCTACTTTCTCATTCTGAATCAACGGCTTCCTAGCAATTTCCTTCAGCTCTCACAAAGGAATAGAGTTGAGAGCATCAACTTTCTTCTCCAGATAATGCAATCCATCAAATCTCTTAATACCAATAATTGCAGCTCACTGTCAAAGAACCAGCTGATAATTCCCTTCTTCAGTTTACCAGATCCAGACACCCGAATATCTTTCTTGAAAGCAACATCTTGTTTGTCTGGTATCCTTCTAAATTATGTATCTGACACTGACCTTGGAATCCTCAAAATCGATGCACTAGTCGAAGCTTTCTTCCATGAATCTCCATTAAGATATAGCTCCAAACTAATCACACGTTCGTTGTCAATTCTCTGAGTTGTCATCTTCACATTCTGAATAACATATTCATCATTACCTTCATCAGAATCTTCTGCGATAACTTCAGCTTCATCAATATCAGAAACATCTTCAGGAATGAACTCTCCTTCTTCCAAATCCTCTGTAGCTTCCATCTCGATCTCAGAATCTTCAATATCAGACCAACCATCTTCAACTAAACCCTCAAGAGGATAGTTTGACGGTCCACCAGCTTCATAAGTCACCTTTTCAGTACCAACTACTTCATCTTCTAGATTTATAACCTTCACAGCTTCTATAGGAGCTTTTGAGCTTGAGCTTCCATAAGTTCATCTATGTGACTCCCCCTGAGCTACTCCACTAGTACCAACAGGAATCGAAGAGGTACTTGGCATTTCGCCACCACCAGGAGCACTTAGATCATCACCACGATCTTCTGGTCTCATCGTCCTCAAGAAATCAGGTCTGCATCCTTGAGGTATCTCCCCCCGAGATGCATGTTCCGTGCGAGATGAGACAACTGAGCAGTATGATCTTTTAAGAACGCCTCCTCTAACCAACGGAGTGACATCATCATCATCATCACTGTCAGATGAGTCTGACCCAATCTCTGGAGCATCACCAGCACCTCCAGACTGTAACACCCCACCGAGGCGGAAATATGGGATGCCATATAAAGCACAGCACGACGTGGATATTACATAGAGTAAAGCTAAATGCAACACGATTCCCATTGAAATCAACACAAATATTCAATACAATACCAAGATTCATGAATGTTTACAAAATATAGACTTGCATAAGAATTACATCTTCTAAGCCTTAAACGGAATTCAAATAGAGCACGCGGCCTGTGAATCCCAGTCAACTAAGGGAAGAGCTATCATTATCAGGCATGACTCCTCGACTCGCTGAACTACCTGAAAAGTGTACTAGAGTTGTCAGCATAAAGCTGGTGAGTTCGCAGGTTTAAGTTAATGAAAACAAGTTTGTGCCGATATACCAAATGTGTACAATATATAAGAGCTATAGAAATTTACTCACAGTAAGACGTACACATATATAGCACATAAAGTATCTCATCACTGTATACTCATCATCATCAACAACAATCCACGATTATCACTCGTCAATAACATAATCAAATAACAATTCAATACGATAACCACAAATTAACCACCAATCCACTTAAGGACGTATAGATATCACCAGTCCAATTAAGGACGTATAGATACCACCAGTCCCCACGGGACATACCAAGATTAAGTTGTGCCGAGGGAGCCTCCTCGTGTGGCACTCACGGAAGTTTAACTATGCAGAGGGATCCTCCTCATATGGCACTGTGATGAGGGAGCATCCTCGTATATCACTTACCAAGTTTAACTGTGCTGAGGGAACCTCCTCATATAGCACTGACCGAAGCTTAATTGTGCTGGGGGCGCTTCCTCGTGTAGCACTTACTGAAGTAAAACTATACTACAACATATATTGTACAATAAAAACTACCGACACGGTTGAGTACACTTTTCACCCCAAGAAAACTCATAAAAACGGGGCTACGAAACTCACCTCGCAAGACGACAAGAAATAAGAGTTAGAGTGCAATAAGATTAGTCCGCAACCGTCTCAAAACGTCCAAGTCTTGTCCACACACTATCAACCAATCTAAAATGATCACCATCAAACAATAAATCCATGTTTCCAACGAAACGATTAAGTCTAAACTAGTGCTCCTAAGAAATGCCATTGAAACCCGTTTTATAAGTCCTTCCATTCATTAAGGTTTATCGAAAAGTCCATTTAATCACATAATGTGTTGCTTTTAAACCTTATTTCAATTCGTTAAGTCCGTTAAGTCACGTTTTAAACTTTCAAGTCATATAGTCATACGGAAACGATTTAATCGATAAGGAACGAACAACGGATACCCAAAAACGTTCGGAAAGTCAAAAATTCCGACCAAACACGTGTTGACCAGTCAAACACGCATTTGACCAGTCAACCAAAACCAAAAACGCCCTCACAAGGACGCGCGCACTTGACCAGTTGCAAGGCAACGCGTTTTTGCCAAAAACATGCTCAAAACTTGACCCAAAACGATTCGGTTTTTGCTTACACATGTAGTACAATGTCTAGGGAACATCAAGGAATGAATTAGACTCGAAAACGATACAATTTAAGGCTTGAAAAGTCCAAAAACGCTCTAGGACCAGCTGCGCGTGTCTTTAGAAATGGCAGCCACGTTTTTGACCTAAAACACATTAAAACGTCTCGTTTAAAGGCTAGAAATCGACCAAAGTGATAGATAAACATGTTCCCTAGAGTTTTGATACAAAAAATGACCTGAAACACTCTATTTTGAGGTCCAAAATCACTGCCCAAATATAGATACAGGTATAGAGTTTTTGCAACAAGTTTTTGAGAAATCAAAGGCATTTCTAGGAGGAATCCAGTAATTAACAACATATAACACTTACACTACGAATCACGATCAAGATTTAAGCAAGAAAAGTTGAGAGAAATCGGTTTTGGAGAGAGAAACTAGAGAGAGAGCTAGAGAAAAGTGAGAAGAAAAAGTGGTGGTGGTGGCTTTTGTTCCACCAAAAACACTCTCGCATTAAAAGCCAGTTTCTCCTGGAAATCGATTCGTTTGATAAAATCATTTGACTCAAGACCCGTAAAAACATTTAAATAACCCGAAGGACTATATCATTCAAATACCTTCAAAACGACTATAAATATGACTATATTGGACTTTTATAAGTTAAAATGATCTTATTTTTAAATAAATTCACATTTTAACTCGGCATTTCTATAAGCAACTAGCTAAACCATAAGGACTGAAACCCGCATGATAATGCTCCAACAACTAATCATTCAAACTTGAATAATTAAAGTCTCGCTAAAACCTAAGCTCGAAACACCTAACCGTATACACTAAAACACGCTTACCAAGCTCAAAAATGATCTCATCTCATTAATCACGACTTGAGACTAGATTACTTAGGATACACAAATGGCAGTTGTTACATCATTCTCCCGTTAAAGGAATTTGGTCCTTGAAATTCAGCTCATTCGTTGTTCCTCGAACAATAGTGGTATTTAGACTTCGTGTCATCTTCTCTTTCTCCATGTGAACTCAGGCCCACGCTTTTACTGCCATCTCACCTTAACATTAGTGCACCTTTTCCTCCTAAGCCTTCTGACCTCTCGATCCAAGATCTCAACTAGCTCCTCAACGAATCTCAACTGATTATCTACCTCGATCACATCCATCGGCATGTGATGTGTTGGATCCACCAATACTCACGTAGTTTTGACACGTGGAGTACGTCCAGTACACCACTCATATCTTGGGGAAACTGCAATCGATAAGCCACGTGACCAATAAGCTCTGTGACCTAGAATTGGCCTATAAATCTCGGTCCAAACTTCCCACGTTTCACGACCCTTACAATACCTTTCCAAGACGAAACCTTAAACAATACGAATTCTCTCACATTAAGCTCTAAGGACTTGCGCCTTACATCAACATAACTCTCCTGCCGATCACGCGCCATCTTCAATCGTTCTCTAATTCGCGTCATCCTCTCTGTTGTCTCAACTATTAACTCTGGCCCAATTAGTTGGCTCTCACCGATATCTGCCCAAGCCAAGGGCGACCTGTATTTTTCTCGTATCGTGCATCAAATGATGCGCACCGTATACTCGCGTGATCACTATTATTGTGAGAAAACTCGATCAACGGAAGATGCGCCTCCCAGTTACCACCAAAAATCTAATACACATGCTCACAACATGTCTTCAAGCATTTGAACCGTATGCTCACTCAATCCATCTGTCTGAGGATGAAAGGCTGTACTGTTCTCAAGCTGGGTACCCAACACCTTCCTAAAAGCTCGCCAAAAACCTGATGTAACCGACTGCCTCGGTCTGAGATAATGGGATTGGAACCCCATGTTCCGACACAACTTCCTTGATATACAATCTTGCCAAAACATCGAATTTGTCGATCTCGTGAATTACCAAAAATTGAGCAGACTCAGTAATTCGATCGACGATCACCCAAACGGTGTCATACCCGTTGCTTGATCTAGGAAACTCTGTGAT
Organism: Solidago caesia; assembly: GCA_028566075.1. NCBI lineage: Eukaryota > Viridiplantae > Streptophyta > Magnoliopsida > Asterales > Asteraceae > Solidago > Solidago caesia. Next base: position 5,240 of record JAOXNX010083341.1, read on the forward strand.
GGAATCCGTAGTGACTCGCCCCCACTCCCTTTTAGGAGTCACAGTTTGTACAAATAATTCCAGGAGGCTTTCGATGTTCTGCCTTCCCTGGCCACAACTTAGATACTCGCTAACGTACTTAGCTATGTCTTTCTTCATTCCTGGCCACCAGTATACATCTTACCTGGACCTGGATGCACGGAAATACCTCGACTCGAGTGCCTCATCCCTCAACACCATTCAATAATTATCGTACAACGGAACCCAAATCCTATCCACGAAATATACTCCACCATCGTCCTTCTCTTCAACTGTTGCTCCAAACCTCGCAACCCTTCCTTCACCATGTTTTCTGCCAAGCTAGCACCCGACTGTGCCTCTATTATCCCTTCTCACACAATACGCTGCACAACCATACACATAGCACGTGCTCGTCGGGGCCTAACTTTTCCCTTTCTACTTAAAGCGTCAGCAACTACTTTGGCTTTACCAGAATGATGGCGAATCTCGCAATCATAATCGCTAAACAACTCAAGCCATTTCCTCTGACCCATATTCAGCTCACTATGATCAAAAATATGCTGAAGACTCTTATGATCAGTGTAAATCACACCCTTCGTTCCATACAACTAGTATCTCCATCACTTCAAGGTAAAAACCACTACGCCTAACTCCATGTTGAGAGTAGGATAATTCTCCTCGTGTACCTTAAGCTGTCGTGATGCATAGGCAATTACCCTGCCCCTCTGCATGAGTACACACCCCAAACCATGACCTGAAGGCTTACTGCATACCACCAAATCGTCTGGCCCTTCTGGTAAAATCAATATCGGTATGTCGCACAACTTATCTCTCAAAGACTGAAACTCTCTTTCTTGCTTCTCGCCCTATTCAACTTCATTTCCTTCCGAGTCCACTACGTCAGAGGTTGTGCTACCCTCGATAAGTCCCTGATAAAACTTCCATAGTGATCTGCTAATCCAAGAAACTGACGATTCTTTTTCCTGTGTCTCTGACCTGCTCCAGTTCTTCACTGGCTCTCTCTCGCTCGGTTTCACATGAATATCATCCCTGTTCGCCACATGCCCGAGGAAGTGAACCTCTTCCCGCCAACACCCATACATAGGGAACTTTGCATAAAGCTTCTTTGCTTGAAGTAGTCTGAGAACCGTCCTCATGTGATCTGAGTGCTCCTCTTTCGGCTTTGAGTTGATGAGGATATCATCAATGAATATAATGACAACTTATCCAAATGCGGTCTGTATACCCGATTCATCAAATCCATAGACACTGCTGGTGCGTTGGTTAACCCAAAGGCATTACTGTAAATTCAAAATGCCCATAACGTGTTCGGAATGCCGTCTTCGGAATGTCGTCTTCGTGCATTCGTAACTGATGGTACCCATAACGTAAGTCGATCCTGGAGAAACACTTAGCACATTGCAATTGTGTCGCTAATTCTTGCATCTCTGATGGCGCTAACCTGCATGGAGCTTTCGCGACTGACTTCGCATCCGGAATGAGATCAATACTAAAATCCAACTGTCGTGACGGGGGTAAACCTAGTAGATCTTCTAAAAACACATTTGGAAAGTCATGAACCGCCGGCACACTTCCCAATTTAACCTTGTTACCCGTGACACTCATAACCTTCCCTTCCAAGGGCTTTGCACACTCACCTTGAATCCTCAATACTTCCCCATTAGTCAACGGTATTCGAACCGCCTTATTACTACATTCGATCATCGTATCTACGACTGGCGGCCAATCTATCCCTACTATAACATCGGAACTACCCATACCGAATGGAATTACGTCTATGAGATTAACGTGCAATTGTGCACATCACAGTTCAACCTAACTACTCCACCATTACCCATTTCGATTTAAACGCAAAAGACACTGAGCTAGGCGTTACACTAGGCAGGGGAATACAAATAGTTGAAATAAAACTATAATCTGCACCAAAAATCAAAAGTATCGAAGCATCTGATCGTTCAAACGAAAGGTACCTGTCACCGTGTCCGGATCATTCCTTGCCTCAACCGCATTTGCCATAAGGGTCCTTCCTCTAGTCTGCAGGCTCTGGCCCTGACCTTGATTTTCGCTCAAACCTTGTTCCGTTGACTCGATTAACAAATCCCTAAAATTGATTATTATTATTTTTTTAAAACATCATAAATTGCAAGAAAATCGCATTTTAAGTTTCAAAAATTTTTGGATCTAAAATCCTTAATCGACCCACTAAACGTGTAACACCTCGCTAAAGCGGAAACACGGGATGCACACCAAAAATAGTACATTGCACAAGATATAGATCATAACACTGAACTGAACAATATATTACCGAGTTTAACTTTACAAAGTTACAGGGATTAACCCTTTACATGAACATCGAAACATAAGTTCGTACAAAATAGAACAAAAGGAACAAGTACAATCCACATGATCTGTACTACTATAGACAAGAACTGAACAGAAGACCAACATGCACTGGAGTTGGACTTGCACAAAATGATCCATCCAAAAGATGATCTTCGACAATGACCAGAACGAACACGAACAACAATGATCCTCCAAATCATATTTAATTACCTAGACCTAAAAAGCATGAGAATTCAAAGTTCAACTACAAAAGTAGTTGGTGAGATCACAGTTCACATAAGACCAAGACCACGATCAACGATCATAAAGTCTACCAAATTTATTAGTTCAAGAACATAATTCATAACCATATTGCTTGCACTGAGTTTCCACTACTAAACCAATGACCCGAACTGAACCTGAACAACCATACTCTATCGCTAGTATGAAGAACGATCAAGTAATATGCACTCGCAATGAACGGGTACGAGTGAGGGCTAGCCTACCCTAAATAGTGTTATCCATAATTACCTTCGGTCCAATCATTGAACAGTGTGATTGAATAGATAGTAGGGAAAGAGCCTGCGATAGCACTCACGTGCAATAAGCAATATAACGACCACAGAACAGAACACATACGTCCAAACAGTTCATTAACACAATACATTATGTATACCCATTTAACCCCTGCCCATACAAAGCCTAAATAGATTTACATAATGCAACAATAATAAGTACTCATCATTTCCAAAGATCATTTCCAGTTCAAAAGACCATCATAGTTCATAAGATCATTTCAGTTCAAAAGACCATGTCCACAGCAGTTCCAAAAGACCAGTTCATATCACAATAGTTTGAACAATTCATACGTTCTCAAAACAGTACATTTTAGATCCTCAGATCAAAATAGTTTTCATGCTTTCCAGCCCCGAACAAAATCAGTTAAAAAAACAAAAATGGGGCAGTGAACTCACCTGACCGATGATAGTACAACAGAACAACACAATGTACTAAGCAAGTACAATTACGAATAGATCAAACGTCTCGAACCCCTGATCCTAGAACATGAACACAACTGAGGTCAATACCTCTTAAAACGAATACATTTTTAACTATTAGTACCTAAGGAAATGCCATTAATTAGAACGTGCTCAAATCATTTAATCGTTTAAGTTCTTCGTACGGAGTACGACTTGAAAGTCTTAAGTTTAAATTCGATTGAGCCATGAACCGAAATTACCCTTGACCGAATTTGACTTGACCAAATCTGACTTTGACCGAAAATAGAACCGAAAATACTCAACAGTCAGGACCGAATCTGATCGTAAATATTCGTCTGAAATCTTTAAATTTGGACCGAATCTGATCATATTACATGATCATTTTCGGTCCCAATACCAAACCAAAAATAACTTTTAACACATCAAAGTAAAGCCTTTTTCAATACAAAATAATATTTTCTTATACATTTATATAAAACTAACAAAAGCCCATTTGTTAGAAACTTGTAAGAACTTTGTAGAAAAGATAACTTTTGTTATGATTTGTTCCATCTTAAACCAAATAGAAACCTAAGTTTTACTTAGAAAACACATAAGATCATTGTATACCTTTGATTTAGTAACTTGAAATCACTAAAATTGAACTCCTTTTTGTTCTTAAATTGGACCGAAAATAACATAAGATAGAGAGAAATTTTTGTTTCCACACATACTCTTTTTGTTACAAATGAGAAATGGTGGTTACAACACTTGCTAGTTAGTGGAAAAACATGGTTAGTCATCAAAAAAATTAGTGAGGTGTCATCACCAAAATAAAACACATGTCTAACACTAAAGAAGAAAGTATTAAACAATGAAGTTAGTGGATACTTCCATGCACCACCACCAACCTTATTTTTGATCAAACCACAATTAGATTCGGTCAAACTTACCGAATCTGACTTTTGACAAAAATCGTTAAACACGACACAATTTTCGATAACAGTTTTTATGGCATTTCATTAGTTACTAACGACTGTTAAACATACTAAGATCCAACTCGAGCTTACAGGGACCAACACTCGAGAAAACATACATTGAACAATTCTAACAATAGTACGAGTCTTACTAGACCATCGGATCACATCTCAAGACCAACTGACGAACATATGAACAGAACAAAGTGCACGACTCGTGACGGTTGTCACATTATCCCCCACTTGAGAGAATTTCGTCCTCGAAATTTAGACCGACTTCACTAGAAAAGTTGTGGATACTCCTCTTTCATGAAATCTTCACGTTCCCACGTAAACTCAGGACCATGTTTCGACCTCCATCGAACTTTGACCAAAGGTACACGGCTCTGTCGTAACTGTTTCACACCTCGATCCATGATCTCGACCTGCTCTTCAACAGTGAACATCATCAGAAGGAACGATCGTTGGCACATCCGCCAAACACTTCTTTAAGACCGACACGTGAAACGTGTTATGAACATTGCCAAGCTCAGGTGGCAATTCTAACTTGTACGCAACTGGACCCACACGCTGCACGATCTCATAAGGTCCAATGTACCGAGGACCTAACTTGCCTCTTTTACCAAAACGCACGGTGCCCTTCCATGGCGACACTTTCAAAAGAACTTTATCACCCACTTGAAATTCAAGAGGTTTTCGACGTCTATCAGCATAAGACTTTTGTCTGTCGCGAGCAGCCTTAAGTTTTTCCTTGATCGTGGCGATTTTGTCCGTAAGTTTTTCCTTGATCGTGGCGATTTTGTCGCGAGCAGCCTTAACTCTATCAATGGCAGATGAACATCCCAACTGCCCTTAAACTCTAACACACACGCCCTGAGCATATTTTCCAGTGTCTGAATAGTACGCTCGCTTTGCCCATCCGTCTGTGGATGATAAGCGGTACTTTATAAGATTCAATTGTGTGCCCAAAGCCTTGTGAAGTTGCTTCCATAATTCCAACATGAACCGACTGTCTCTATCAGAAATAATTGACAAAGAAACTCCATGTTTTGTAAAGATCTCATTAATGTACAGTTGAGCAAACTGCTCCATGCAATAATCTTCATGCACAGGAAGAAAATGAGCAGACTTCGTCAAATGATCCACTATCACCCAAATGGCATCATGACCCTTTTTCATACGCGGTAACTTCATCACGAAGTCCATTGTTATGTCTTCCCATTTCCATTCCGGAATTTCTGGTTGTATCAACAAACCAGAAGGTCTTTGGTGCTCAATCTTCACCATCGAACAAGTCAAACACTTACTGACATACTCAGCAATGTCTCGTTTCATACCTGGCCACCAATAGTCAGCCTTCAAGTTCCTGTACATTTTATCAGCACCCGGATGAATGGAATATCAAGAATGATGAGCTTCCCTCATAATGAGCTCTTTCAAATTGTTCACAGCAGGAATCCACATACGACCCTTGAAATAATGAACCCCGTTATCATTAGTCTCAAACCTTTGATCATTTGCACATAAGACCTCTTTTTTGATATTACCAGGAGCTAGAGCATCCTCTTGATCTTTGATCACACGACGTCTCAGATCAGTACGTTCAACCATTTTAATTCTAGAGAGCTTCACTCTCTCTTTTCTACTCAAAGCATCGGCCACAACATTAGCCTTGCCAGGGTGATATTTGATTTCACAATCATATCACTGAGTAGTTCAATCCACCGCCTCTGTCTCATATTCATTATCTTTTGATTGAACACGTGTTGTAGACTTTTATGATCAGTATACACAGTACACTTTGTGTCGTACAGATAGCGCCTCTAATTCTTCAAAGCGAATATGACTGCTCCCAACTCCAGATCGTGAGTTGTACAGTTCTTTTCATGAACCTTCAATTGTCTTGACGCATAGGCGATCACCTTGCCTCTTTGCATCAGTACACACCCCAAGCCTTGATGTGAAGCATCACAGTACACGACGAAATCTTCAGTTCCATCCAGCAATGACAGAACTGGAGCATTACACAATTTGTCTTTCAATAACTGGAACGCCTTCTCTTGTGGTTGACCCCACACAAACTCTTTTGCTTTCTGAGTCAATTGGGTCAGTGGTAAGGCGATCTTAGAGAAATTCTCAATGAATCTCCTGTAATACCCAGCTAAACCTAGGAAACTGTGAACTTTCGTAGGTGTTTTTGGTGCTTCCCACCTTTTAACGGCTTCAATCTTTGCTGGGTCTACATTAATGCCCTCTTCATTAACCACATGACCAAGAAATTGCACTTGACGAAGCCAAAATTCGCATTTTGAAATCTTAGTATACAACTGTTCATCTCAAAGAAGTTGCAAAACCGTACACAAATGCTGCTCATGCTCCTTCTTATTTCGCGAATAAATTAGAATATCATCAATGAACAGAATGACAAATTTGTCTAGGTACGGGCGGCACACATGATTCATCAGATCCATGAACACGGCAGGAGCATTAGTCAGACCGAACGACATAACAAGAAATTCGTAGTGACCATAACGGGTCATGAACACTGTCTTCGGGATATGATCATCATGAACGCGAATTTGATGATACCCAAAACGTAAATCAATCTCAGAAAAATGAGGCGCACCCTGTAACTGATTGAACAAGTCATCTATACGAGGTAACGGATAACGATTCTTGATCGTCAATTTATTCGGTTCTCTGTAGTCTATACACATACGCATCGACCCGTCTTTCTTTTTGACAAACAAAATTGGTGCACCCCAAGGTGACAAACTCGGACGAATGAAACCTTTACTCAACAGTTCTTGCAACTGACTCGACAGCTCTTGCATCTCGGGCGGTGCTAATCGATAAGGAGCTTTTGCAACGAGTGCGGCACCTGGCACTAGATCAATTTGAAACTCGACTTGCCTAGATGGGGGAAGTCCAGGAAAATCATTGGGAAAGATATCGGGAAAATCCCGAACCACCGGTACGTCACGAATACTTTTCTCCTTAACAAACTTGTCGACAATACGAGCCAGGAATACAGAGCATTGTTTCTTCTCCAGGTACTTGCGAACCTTCATCGCATACACAATCTTTAACTCCGTACCGAAACGATCTCCATGAACAACAAACGTTTCACCACTTTGCAGAGGTATACGAACTACTTTTACAAAACAATCGATGTTGGCATGGTTCAGGGCCAACCAATCCATTCCCACGATTACGTCAAAACTATTAAGCTCTACCGGAAATAAATTAATCACGAAAGTCTTATCGTTCAATATCATAGGACATGCACGAATCACATCTTTGGTCTCATACTTCTGACCATTCGCATACTCTACATAATAAGTTTCTTCTAATTGACTAGTTCCCAATCCCAACGAAGGTAGGAACTCTAAGGACACAAAACTATGTTCCGCACCAGAATCAAATAATACAAAAGCATAACGATCGTTTAGAAGAAATGTACCAGTCACCACACGAGGATTTTGATGGGCTTCCTCGACATTTAGAGCAAAGACATGCCCCCTAGCCTGACCTCCAGGGTTTTGTTGTTGCTGCTGCTGGTTGTTGACTGGGTTTTGCTAAATCCTAGCATTCTGATTCACGAAGTGTTGTTGTGCATTTTTGTTCCCTTGATTGTTCCTGTTTCCTTGATTCCCTTGAACATTCCTGATTACCGGAGCCTGATGTAATCTCGGACAGTTATTCTTAAAGTAGTCCAAAGCACCACACTCAAAACAGCCTCTACGAACTCCTCCCTCGTTAAGTACCACAGTACAAAACTTAGCATAATGACCAGTTCTTTGACAGTTGCAGCACAAGGGGCATTTACCAACATGATGCAGACCACACTTAACACACTTCGGGTATTCCAGTGTACTTGGACACCTCAGCAGTTACCATAAAAAAGTTTTTCACCACCTTCCCTTTCTTACTCAGTTTTCCAACATTCTTTCACCCCGATGAACCTTCAATCTTTCTCTTCCCACTGTCTCCTGTAGCCTTAGGGGGCTGAGCCCCTGATCTGGCTACGTCCCTAGACAGTCGTTTCGCCAAGACAGTCGCTGCAGACATCGTTGTAGGGTTTGAAGTAGTGACTCCCCTACGGACTTCCCGAATTAAGCCCCAAATAAAACGGTCAATCTTCTTTTCCTCAGGCATCGCGAGATGTGGCACCAACGTTGCTCACTTATTAAACCGAGTAATGTATTTCTCTATTTCAAATCCCACCATTTGCAGACCCCAAAATTCCGGTTCCAAATCTTGAATTGCATACTTTGAGCATAATTCCTCCCGCATCAAAACCTTCAACTCTTCCCAAGATAACCCATACAATCTAGTGAGACTCCTCGCCTGGATTAGGTTTGTCCACAAAGTTCTAGCCACTCCAGTAAATTGGCTAGAGGCATACTCTACTTGTTTTTCCACTGGACATTCGTTGTGGTATAACACCGCTTTCATATTTTCGAACCAAGACAATAAACTGACAGAACCTTCCTCCCCTAAGAATTTAGTAGGATTGCAAGAAGTAAAGGTCTTAAAAGTAAAACTTTTAATACCAGCGATACGCGCCCCAGGTTCAGGTCCAAGGGGTTCTCCACCGGCACCACCTTCTCCCTCCCCTTCCGGGTCATTCCTTGGATCAGGGACTTCCTCTTCTCATTGATCATGAGTAGCACATCATTCTCCCTGACTGAGTTGAATGTTTAGAGCTTGTGCTACTTGCGAGACTAAGTTAGGCATCATTTCGTTGATCTTCTGAGTAAATAGTCCAGCCACCTCTTCTAACGTAAAACCGACGTTTCTGACAAGTGATCTTTCTCTTCTTGGCGGCATACTGCCTATGCCACACAAGAAATATCAAATCAGCTCAGCGCAAAACTTTAACGAACGAATTACTATGCAAATAGCATTTCATAACGCAAATTACTCATATAACGCAATTCATACAACTCCATGCATAAATTACTCAAGTTCGTACTACCCAATCAAGGTACAAATATAGAGTCATTGCTATCCTATCCGTCACCGCAAAAAAAGAACACGCGATCTAATCAGGCGACCCAATTCTCTTACACGAACTATTAGTATATAAAGAGCTGCGGTCATAAACAACACACGATAACATAGCGGAGATCCCTATTTCCTTATTAACAGGAAGCCCAAAATCTGTCAGCATTGTCCTTGCTGCTTCAATTAAAGTACGATTCTTCCTTTCAGCTACTCCATTTTGTTGCGGTTCATAAGGTGCACTATACTGATGTTGGATCCCCTTGCTTAAAGAATAGATCTCTATAGTATTGTTTTTAAATTCAGTTCCATTATCGCTTCTGATCTTCTTTACCCTCTTCTCGAATACATTTTCCACCTCAGTGAAAAAGTTCATCAAGATTCTAGCTGTTTCATCCTTTGTAGCCAAGAAAAACACCTAAGAAAAACGAGTGTAATCATCTGTAATCACTAAGCAATAAAACTTGCCACCAATACTTCTTACACTCACAGGACCAAAGAGATCCATCTAAAGAAGCTCAAATGGAGTGTCAATGGAGTTCAGTTGCTTAGGTTTGTGTGGTTTCTTGTGCTGCTTTCCATTCAAACACGCCACACACTTATCCTCAGTACTAAACTTCTTCTTTGGAACACCTTGCACTAATTCATGACTGATAATAAAATTCATCTTTCTCCAATGCAGATGTGCCATCTTTGTATGCCATAACTGTGAATCTGAATCAGTAGCCTTTGATAGTAAGCAAGTTGGCTCCTGGGATGAATCAACAACACTCATATCCATGATATACGTGTCCTTCTTCCTTGGTGCCCGCATTACTACCCAATCATTTGGAATTACTATCCCTGAGTTTAGCACTAAAGCTTCTTTATCAGTAAAATGAACAGAATTACCCTTATCACAGATCTGAGACACACTCATCAGATTGTGTTCAAGTTGCTCAACATAGTTGACCTTCTTTAGAGTAATTTTTCCATTAGTAACATCACCAATACCAGTAATGTTACCACCTTTACCACTAGCAAAACTAACATGACCACTTTTTAAATTTACAAAATTGTACAGAACTTGCTTAACCCCCGTCATGTGCCTGGAACAACCGTTATCCGTATACCATTGATAAATAGCTTTCTTCAATTGTTCTTGCACAATACAACAAAATTAATTGTTAAGGGGAACCCAAGCCATAAAGGTCTTGGGTTTTCCATCCTCAATATAAGTAAACTCACGAAAACATCCTTTGCTCATGTCAGGAGCCACAAATGTTCCCAAAGAAGCCTTCTTAGATACTTGGGGTCTCACATTTTGAGACCCAGAACTGGATGGATTTTTAAGTCTGTACTCTTGATTGTAACCAGGTTTATAGTCACTGAACTTATTTTCATTTCGAACATGCATTGGTGACTTTATCTATTACCAAAATCATTTGACTTTATTGGATTAACAATTTGAAATCGATTTGGAGTACGACTTCTCATAGGAGTACGAGTCCGACTAGGCGTAGAATGCCCATGTGAATATGAATCACCTGAACTCTTATACTTTGAAGGCATACTCATTTTTTTTAACAATAGGAGTTTGAATAGGAGTAGAAACAGTTGAAGAAATTCCCAGATTTAAATTTTTACCCTGTCCCACAGAAATATTTTTCCCTCCCGAAGTTTCACATTCACTTTGATGAACAAAATCATAAAGAGTCCTTACCGGAGACCCTGATTACGTTAACTTCCTATTAGGACATTTACTAGCTAAATGGCCTTTTTCATGACATTTAAAGCAAGATCGCTTCTCAGTCTTTGTAGGCGGCTGGTCAACAACTTCATTTGAAGTTTGTGATGAGCTCTCTGAAGGAGTTTTATTATTTGAATTCATTTAAGAAGTTACTCCGTCAGCAAAATGAACTTTTCTTGGAAATTTTGATGGAGGAGTTAAAGAAATTATTTTAGGATTAACAATAACATCCTTTTCCCACACCTTGTCAACCCTCTCTGGATTGACACTACCCAAACTAATTTTCTCATCAGAAAACACCTTCTTATTACCTTTTAAAGTAAAATAAGTTACAGTTTTATATTGAGGTTTTTCAGCTTTTAAGAATTGAGCTCATCATATGCTCATTGGTCTCATCTACCTTTGTCTTGGACTTTACAGTATCTTAAGACTTAGCAGACTTTTCTTCAACCTGCTCCAACAGCAGCTTGAGCACTCCTAAACGAGCTGAGTTTTTGGTTTAAACTAGCTATTTTAGAATTTGCATTTGCTAATTCCTTTTGCAAATCAGTGAGTTCCTTAGCTTTGTTTTCAAAAGTTTTATGAGCTAAGTCGATTATCTGAGCTTGCTCATTCACTTTTACATTTAAGATCTTTTTCTCTTTCTCATCAGCTTTTAACTTTGCTTTAAAATCAAAAATTCTATCTTTTAGCAAAACATTTTCTTCTTTTAAACTATTAAAAATTTGATGAGTTGTAGAAAACTCACTATTTGATTTTTCTAAAGCCTCGGTCCGCTTAGATAGTTTTAAATATAAAGCACAAATATCATCTACAAAATTAAAGTTTAATTGTACCTATTGATGATCCGGAGCTTCAAGACCAGCTACATATGCAATAGCCTCCTCTAGCTCCAAGCTTTCAGCAATATGTAACTGATACAGACCTGAATCTGAGTGTTTCCCAGCATCGTGATCATCAACCTGATCCACTTCCACTAACTTTGGCATGTCTTTATATTCATCAATCTTCTCAGAACTATCAGAGGTTAGCTCAATCACTTTCTCAGTATTAACCTCATCTACAATATCAGCCATGAAAGTTTGATGTTCTTGAAAGGTTTCATCGGTAGCTCCCCAGTTGTAGCATCCATCCTATTGATGAACCACAAGTTCCCTTGAACTAGATCCGGACCCCTGATATCCAGCACCATGAGTAGATGTACTTTTATTCTGAAAATTTTGACGGTTATTATTATTAATGTTGTTATTATTATTAGTCTGATTGACCTTAGGTCTTTGACATTTACGAGCAAAATGACCTAACCCTTGACAATTAAAGCACTTAACCCTGGACTTATCAAAAGCAGCACGTCCATTTGTCAAGTCTCTACTAGTTCTCTTCATAAACTTTTTAGCTCTTCTAGCCACCATAGCTAGTTGCCACTTCAATTCCATCTCCTCAAGATCATCAGGGTCAATCTGATCATGATCATCATCTGCCAAAGTTGGATCATTTAAGTTCCCAGACAGAAGACCTTCATAAGATTTCACTAACCCAGCTAGCAAACTAAAATGTTCTTTAGCAGAACTCACGCTCATAGGCATATTGGCCACAGAAGCAGAATTAGAAGAACCTCCAACAGATGTTGGTTTGGTTTGCAACTTATCCACAGAAGGAACTACATAGCAACAATTTCCCTCTGAACACAATGTTTTTGTTCTCAACATTTCCAGAGGAGAATGCAGTTGTTCCACTACTAGTTCCAGATGAACTAGATTTCTAAGCACGATAAATTTTAGGATTTTAAACAACAGTTGAATTTGTGTCTCTCTTCTTCATGCCAAGATCAAACGCTCTGAGATTAGCAATTACTTCATCCAGAGTCCAAGTTGCATAGTTAGAATCCTTAGCGATCATAACAGTATATAAATCCCAACGGGATGGAAGAGCATCCAAAAGTTTCTCCTTTTTCTCAGCTTCATAAGGAGAAATCCCAAAGTACCTCATTTCAGCCATCAAGTGATAGAAACGATTAACAGTCTCATCAATCGTCTCATTTGCCATATACTTGAATACCAAAAATTGAGCCTTGAGCAAATCAATCTTCCCCTTCGAACCTACTTTCCAGAACATCCCATAACGCCTTGGATGTGGTATATTATTCAAAAGTGTGAAGGATTTCATGAGACAATCCCATGGTTATACTAGCATAGACTCTATGTTCAGCTTCATACATTCTACGTTCTTCATCTCCTAAAGCTGAAAAACCAGTGGTTTGTTTGGAATCTCCAAAGGTCACAGTTGGAGCAACATAACCTTCCTTTACGCAAATTAACATGCGCACATCAGTAAACCTAGCATAGTATTCAAACTTACGTTTTCAATTCAGAAAGTACTCAATACATAAAAGTTTCGGAGGTGAAGTAGCCTTACCCACTTCATGATCCATGACAATCATTTTGTTAAGAGCCATTTACACTTAACACAAAAGATTTTTGAAGATAAAAATTAATTTCGAACGAAACAAACAACCGAAATTAAGTTTGACCGAAACTAATTTTTTACCAAAACTGACAACATAAATTGACCAAACGAAACTAAATGACCAAAACTAATTTAACCAAAAATGGTTGACCAAATTTGACCAACCGAAATTGACCAAACGAAATTAATCAACCGAAAATAACTAACCGAAAATAATTAATTTTGGTCCAAATTAATTTCGGTTGTCGCGACTAAAATTAACAAAAACGAGGAAAAAACCTAATTTGTCGAAATCAAACACGAAATGACGGCAAAGAACTTCCAGAAATGATAAACAAACAGAAATGAACAGATCTAAATCGATTTTGATTGCTAAAACGTACAGAAACACGAAAAAACAATCCGGTAATCAATCGTTTTTGTCGAAAACAATCTTGAACCTATAGATTAGAAATCTAAAGGCTCTGATACCACTTGTAAGTCCCTATATCAGGATTTACAAGGCTGTTTATATAATGATTAAAGTGCGGAATCCTTTAATCAATCAAACACGACAAAAACAATGATTAATCACGTGCGAGATCACAATAAACAAGTTGTATATTGATTATAAAGAACATACAATCAACCAACAACTCTAATTGCTATGAAACTATGAAATGAAAAACTTAATCTCAAATCTAAACCTATTTGAGATTATATACTTACACTAATGGGCCCAACCAAAGATAACCCAATATCTTAGGTCTGGTCCATCTTAGATTCAATCAAATCTGAATCCTCAGATTTGGTTGAACCTAATTACAGACATTAAAGACAATAAATGTCAATGACACTAAATATTCAATAAATAATGACATCAAACTAACTAAGACTTCTAGAATGTTGTTGTCACAGAAACATGCACTAACACATGTCACTCCCCCATTGTGTCTTATTTATTTTATGATAAAAATTATTCTATAAGAACTCATTCCTATATATATATATACACAATATAAGTTTATTAGAAAATTATTTTTGAAACGAAGATGATATCAGATGCACATTAATCATTCATAGTATCATATATATTTGACGCACTTAAGCAAAGATAACATTTGATGCACACTCATCATTCATAGTACCATATATTTGTTCAAAATGATATCACTTGGTGCACATTCACTTAGGTGGATAATATTTAGATTTTAAAACAATTTTTCTCTAATAAAAAAATTTCATGCATGCATAATTTTAACACAAGAATATATTTGAAATTCTTTTAAGAACCACTAACTAAAAGTTAATGCATCATCTTTAATTCGATGATAACAAAAGTTAATGCATTATTTTTTGTTCGATGCTAAGAGTTAATGCATCAAAAAGAATTTTTAGAAATATTATGACATGTCCATGTGATGCTCCTACTACTAAAATGAATTCTAAAAATAAATCAATCAAATTAAATAAAAAAAAAAGCACAAACTTTTGGTATGCATTAGCCCGTAAACAAGAATTGAAATCAAAGAAAACATAATAAATAATTAAATAAGTATTATTAAATGGAGTAGTTAATATTAGATGGAACTAGAGGGGAACCCGCGCAAAGCGGCGGCGGCAGCGCCAATGCTGTGGTGGGGGTGGCGGCGACTGGTGGTGGTGGTGGCGGCGAATGGCGGTGGCGGCGGCGACAGGTGGTGGCGGCGACGAGGGCTGCGACGGCGGTGAGTAGTGTAGGTTATTGATGTAAAGCTAATTGATGTAAAAGTAGATAGTGTAGTTATTTTAGGAGTTGAGGGATAGATTTTATAAATTATTTCATTAAGGGTATTTTAGGTATATGAGTTAA
>JAOXNX010084278.1:0-20553 GCA_028566075.1 Solidago caesia
TATGACATAAACAAATAAGAAAAAATGGATTACTCAAGCTGAGATTTGAACCTGAGACCTCTCCCATACATTAGACCAAGGAGTCACTTGTGTTATTATTTTGCTCATTTAATACATATATCTTTCCAATTCTGTTTTTATGTTTAATTATTTAAAAAGTAGTCCGGTTTTTTTCCCGGTCCGGTGCAACCATCAGCGCATCACCACCACCATCCCCCATGTACGCTACCATCATATTAATAAAGAATTCTTCCACGACATATTTGGGACCTTCGCATTGCGCAGGTATCCCTCTAGTTTATGTATAATTATATATAGGCATATATAGCACACCAAAAGAGCTCTAGTGAAGGAGATTAAGAATGTTATGGCTGCTTCTTTTTCATTTTGGTTTTTTCAAGAACAGATGCAACTGATACTCAAGTTGTTCTTCGTTGAGCTTCAACCTTTTTTTCGAAATCAATGCAGTTCTCGTTCATATGTTTTCCAAGCCACATTGTTATTTTTGCTACCTTTTATAACTCTGTCAACATGAATATAAACGGAACTAAATCTTGAATTTGTAGATGACCACAAGTCATCACACTGGTGACTCGATATACAGCTCAAAGTTTATGAGTCGATGCATATAATGAAAGATGGAAAACAAGAATTTAGAGTAAATCTCCACATATAATCATCAACTTATTCTAACATCACCCTAAACCAATAACATAAAATTTGTATCATTACAGGATCAACCAGTTGAGCTGCCTGCAATGGTAATCAGCATCAGATAAAACTACCTGTTTTTATCCATTTATCCGATCCGCCCATTCTACCACTAGTATAAGCTTAGTATCACGATCTTCACAAGCATATCAGAAAGGCTGATGTAAAAACAAGCTAATTTTAAAAAACAAGATAATTGTAATTTTGTTATCATATATTCATATTTGATTATAATACTTATATATAGAAGTCGCCTGTTTAGATTCATTATCCGACCCGCCCATTATACCTCTAGAATAAGCTGATTATCCTTTTCTTCACAAGCATATTAGAAAGAAGGATGCAAAGAGAAGCTAATCTCAAGTAAATTAGGAACGGCTGTATAGATATTGAAAAACCGGTCTATCATAATAGTGATATCAATCCAGAAAACCTGCCTTACAATCAGTAGAAGATAATCAGAAGAAGGCGTGATTCTGACTATCTTCTACTGATTGTAAGGCAGGTTTTCATTAGCCTGTAAATTTGGTTGATCTACCCACAAATTATTTCCAGCCTTAGATTCCAAGATATTGTTATTTATTTTTATTTTTTTACGAGATCAAGTACTTCCACAACCCCTTCAGTCGTTTCAAGCCGAACATATGCAGCCACAAGCTCTGCACATCTCTCTTACAGATCCATACGGTCACTTTTTTTAACCATAATGATGAACCGCATGAACATGAACAGGGGTTGTTCATATTAATTCGCTTGAATATAATAAAAAAAACACAAACACTTGCACTTAAATGAACGCTTACAAACTGTTCGCCTGTTTAGGGCCAAATATCAATGAGAAAGACATGAATTAACTACGAGCAAAACATCTTTGATGAAGATCTATCGTTTTAGTACATCGTATAGACTATAACTGTTGTAATGATTAGACAAAATACCAGGAGCTATTTTTGAAGTAATGATGACAGAATAGCAGTGTAGGCATGGGTAACCCCTGACAATTTTATACCGCTTACATATCTAGCATGATCTAATTAGCCTATAAACATGGTTGTTCTACCCACAATTCTTTGTCAGCCTTCAATTCCAAGATATTATTATTTAGCTTCTTTTCTACAAGATCAAGTACTTTCATGGTCTTTTCAGCTGTTTCAAACCGTTCACGTGCAGCCATGATCTCTGCATATCTCTCTTTTAGATTCAATCGAGCCACTTTTTTAACCATAATGATATTCTCTTTCGTTTTCATAAGCATAGTGGACCTTTTCGTGGCCTCCTCCCCCTTGTGAATGACTTCCAAGTGATCTCGAAGCCATGACACATCGATCTTGGCTGCCTCTGCATCTGAAAGTTGGTTCTCTATTTCTTTCATCTTAGAAATTATTGTTGTAACATCACTCGACTTAATTCGCTTGACCACTTCACATACAATCTCAAGCAAGGATGCTCTGACAGAAGTTCCTTTAAATACACACTTAGATGCGATGTCACCATGTTTCATAAAAAGGGCTTCGAGTATTGGTGCAACACTCTGCTTCACTTTATAGCCTCGAACACAAATTATGCCACTTGGAGGAGACGGAACGTTTCTAGGAAGTGGCTGTAAAATTGGTTCTATTGCCCACAAGTCATGTTCAGCCTTAGATTGCATTATATTGGTAGTTATCTTCTTTTCAACGAGATCAAGTACTTTGACGCACCTCTCAGCCTTTTCAAACCATTCTTGTGCAGCCATGAATTCTACATGTCTATCTTTCAGATCTGTTCGGGATGCCCTATTAACCAAAATGATATTTACTTTCATCTCTATCAGTATAGCATACTTTTTTATGGTCTCCTCCCTGTCTTCCAAGTGAGCGTGAAGCCACGACACGTCAATATTGGCTACCTCTGCATCTGACAATTGGCTCTTTATTTCTTCCATCTCAGAAATGACTGTTGTAACATCAGCAGTTCGAATTCGCCTGAAAATTTCACAAAGAGCCTCAAGAAAAGATGCTCTCACAGAAGTCGATTTAATTGTACATTTAGCTGCAATGTCACCGTGTCTCTTGAGAAGGGATTCAAGTATTGGTGCAACGCTTTGCTTTACATTGTACCCTTGGACGCATATTATACCACATTGAGGAGATAAAACCTTTCTAGGAAGTTCCTGTCCCAACTGTACAATATGGATATAAATTAGAGGTGACAAAATGAGCAGGTCGAGTTGGGTAAAGAGTCAAATTTTACTTTAAAGAGAGAAGACTATATAGCTGGTTTGGATATGCAGCTTCACCTTAACAAACCCAGTGCTGTCAGATTTGGCCAAAAATTGGCCCTACTAGCACAAATTATAGAAATGTATAACATATTTGAGTACAATAACATTGGATTGAATAAAAGAAGTTCATAAGTATATAGAGAGGGAGAGATATATACAGAATCTGTTGTAGCAGACACATTTTCGACCAACTCCCACTGTTTCCTCTCCAGGTATATGATTTCAGTATAACCATTATCGTACAATACCTAAAAAGATATAGCAACACATGTAACTCAACGTACAAAGTATTTAGAGAATGCTAACCGACACCTTGAAGCAAATGTTTGCCAATATCATACCTTGTGGGTTTTTTTAATACAGTCAAAGGATTGCACAACTCCTTCATGATAACTGCAGCAAAACATGTTCACATTAAAACAGCCACAGATATATATCATGAATCACACTCAAGTGCTATGATACTTACATTTCATCTCCAGGCCACCAAACTTTTATCCTGCTCCCCACCAAAGTTTCACCAAGCTCAACAGATTGAGCCTGAATCAGTATAGATTTGTGTAATCCAGAATACGATTAGTATTGAATACTGACTTGTTCACGTATGTATCAGAAGACTAGAATATAAGGTGGCAATTTCGACCTGAGTATGGGTAAACGGGTCCACTTGGGTTATAACAGGTCAAATGGGAAAATCTTAAAAGTTTTTTAATAAGGGAAACAACTTGAACGGTTACAATGAGTCAAAGGCACCTGAAAGTATTCCAGAATCCATGGAACTTCCTAGATCATTTTATTTTAAAAGTTAAATTATCATTGTAGCATCATAGTATTCTACTCATATCTAAATGTCTAAAAATATGTTAAAGTTCAAGAAAAAAAGATTTGAAATGCTTATGGGTTAATTGCCTTTCTAAAAAAAGAAATGTTTATGGGTCGGCCCAACCTGTTTTAACCCACTCCAAATGATACCCATTTTGACTGTTACCCAACCCAATCAACATTTTTGGCACCTCTATTTTTGCCACCTTTAACTAGAATGGTTCTTAGAAGCAGATGGTGTTTCTTCCATAGCAATTTATTTCTCGTGCATTTTACCTTCACTTCTGTCCCAGATTTGGTTGTCACTGATGAATCATAAAGTGAAACGATCTTCTTTTCATTTTCAGAGTGGACTTGTAGACGCTTAACTGCATGCTTAGTTACATCTTGACAACGCCTTACAAGCTGAAACATACTTTTGGTTCCCTCTATACACTCAAGTTTCCTCTTCTTCGTTGCACTCTTTCTCAACTTCCTTGTAGCGGTTGTAGATGGTAAACTTTTCCCCAAATAACCGTAAACTTCTTTCGACACCTGAAAAAGAAATATAATTACTGCATATTGGACAACAATTTTGGGATAGGGATGATACCAAATATGAAAAAAAAAATAGAAGTAAGAATAATTCCACAGTGAAATTGCATCAAATATATACTAGCAGGAGCAAGCGTAATGTCATTTATTGATGCACAGACAGCACAGTTACAATCAAGTTCAGTCTTTTTAAAACAATCATGAAGAGTAATGCTCATATCCCGTACCTTACTTGGGAGATGTGGTTTGAGTTGAGAAGCACAGTGCATGAGAACATTTCCCGCAAGTTGCCAACAAACAGGCGAAGCAATCTAAAAGAGGACAATACTTCAGTATAAGATGTGGAAACATAATTATTGTTGAGTGGAAACATAATGATTACCCGATTCTCCTCTCTCACACTTGCCACAAGGAGAGCAACAA
Source organism: Solidago caesia (assembly GCA_028566075.1). Taxonomy (NCBI): domain Eukaryota; kingdom Viridiplantae; phylum Streptophyta; class Magnoliopsida; order Asterales; family Asteraceae; genus Solidago; species Solidago caesia. The sequence goes on from JAOXNX010084278.1 coordinate 4,754, forward strand.
GCTCGAGATCGAGTAGAAGACTTTCCTCTATGATAGTGGTCATAGCTTTCTTCATTTTGCGTACGACCGCAGGGGAATTGGAGCTTAAAAGTCAAGAAGAAAAAAGAAACTCAGTTAAGCCTAAATGTCTTCCGTTAAATGTCATAAAGCTCAATTTTGATATCATTTATTCTTCTATTTCAATCATGACAAAAGAACTTTCATAATAGCACAAATGTTTTAGCAAAAAAGTGGTGCTTATTTTTTTATTTTTTATTTTTTAAACCAGGGGTGAACTTCCAAGAAACCAGCGAAGCTTTGCAAGTTAATAAAGACAAGTGTAAGGGCTAGCAACGAGATACAGTTCTTACTCAGCAACAGTTAAAAACTGTTTGAATAGGCGAACTATTAGTCCGTCCAGCTGCAGTTCACACATCAGCCGTGAAAATTTAGCCTCACAAAATGTTTTGAGAACCTTCATCATTTTTTTGTAGCATCCAGCAGATGAAGAAGATAGTTTCTCAAACGTGATTACAGCAAGTTCAAAAAAATCCTGTGCACCAACAAACAAGGAAAGGGCAGTTACTTGGGAGTTATATAGTACATTATGTTCTGTACATTATCCACGAGTTAAATGAAAGCTCATGCATATGTTCCATACCTTCATCTGTATGTGGTTGTAAGGGTCACCGGGTGCCATAATTCTCAAGACTTCAGCGATGCAACGTGCAACTGAGATATTAACATTCATATCAGGATGCCTAACCAGTTCTCTAGCAATCACTGCTTCAATGACTGGCTGCATTGCATTTCTCATCGATTCGGATGGCAATATTTGCACCCTATATAGAAGTTTCTCCATTTCCTATTACAACATCACACCATACGAGTAGAAATGAAAACCATGTCAGTAAAATCATCATCAGTTCATGTACAATCCATAAAAAAACCTTGTTTAGTGAAAACATCACAAATACTATAAAAGCTAACAATAAACATATCATGCAAGAGGATGTTTAGGATTGTTCATTTAAACAGCTTTCTGTGACTTGGAACAACTAATAAGTACTTTTGAGTGTTTTGATCGAGACAATCAGCTTATGCTTATCGGTTGTTGATTTATACGTTTTCAAGAAGCTTTAAATGTGCTGATGTGAAACTGTTTATCAACTTATTTGGTCATCTTACGCGTATCATCAAAACTTGCAGACATTCAAAAATAGCTTGTTGTGTTTGTGTTAAAGCAAATCCAAACACTACATCCTGCATTGTGTTTAAGCTGTATAAGAATGGGTCATCAAGTCTTTTTAAATGTATCTTGTTTCACTTAAAACTTGCATATGTATCTAACTTTCAGTTATTACTATTGTATGTATTTGGCCTCATATGACTTGTAAACTAATGCCATAGCAACAATATTGATGACGTGACAACTTTTATGGTAGCCACGTAAAAAAAATAAAATCCAGTTACCTAATGAAAAAGTCATCCATACATATAATCCCAATAATTGAAAGTTTGATGCATACAACAACAATCTTAAAATTTGATACATAGGATAACAAATAATTTAAACACACTATCATACTTTTAAAACATGGTCTTTTTTAACCATTGTGTAACCCGAAATCAGGGAGAGGACGCAAAACCTTGTTTGTATACGACGCGACATATTTTAGTTTATAAGTTGGTGATAGTGACGTGAGGATTCTTTACAACTTACTTGAATAGTGTGCTTGGAGAATCCAAACATAAGTCATCACAAAACCCGCGTTAGATAAAATATCATATCTTGGTCGACAAGATTTTTCCATACTTTTCCGATTTCCGGTTATCACCATGGTTAAAAAAAAAAAATACAAGTTTAAAAGTACGATAATTACACAACACATAAAAAGATAAGTTGTCATGTTAGGGAAAATGTGACAAAACAAAAAGTAAGTTTGTAATCAATAATATTTAACTAAAATATATACTTGGTCTATATATTACTATATAATGCAAAAAACCAAAATGAAAAGTAATATCCTTTATGAGTAACAAATATACAAAATAAATAGATAGGAAAGAAACATAACTTGAAGATCATTGTGAAGCTGGGAAGTTGAAGAAGAAGAAGAAGAAGGTAAAAGTAAAAGCTTTTTCCCTGCATCGATGAGCTTTATCTCAAATTTTTTTACTGCAAGACTGTTAACCATTTTTAACTGTAAAAACCCAAATCCGTGATTTACAAAAAAAAAAAAGAGCCTGAAATGTGAGAAGAAACAAAGGGTGGTGGGTTTATAATGAAGAACAAGATCCTTTTTTTTTTGTTTGTTTTTTTATGCTAGAAACAAAAAACACAAAAGTGGTCTGAGGATGATTTGGTGAAAGCATGACATTTTTGTCTTATTGTGGCCCATTTTAAATGTGTTCATAATAACACTTATGTTCATAATTAGTTAATTACCACTATTGCAAAGTTTAATTGAAGAAAAATATAATAATTTTTTTTTTTTTTAAAGTAACTATTATTCACACATCACCTTCAAATTAGACATGTGGAAACCAAAATCCAGAGGATATTACAATATAAATTTACACCAATCTTTCCATTCTATCTTACTTTTTCTATCTCTATTACAATACCAAAAGAAACCCAACGACTTCCACAATTCCGATCGACTTAGCAACTGACATCCACACCCCTGACATGCTAGAGTTATATGGTAACATATTCCATCCTTTATTTGTTTCATGTATAGCTTGAATAACCGACCTCCATTGACTCTTAGCCTCCAATTTATGCCTCTATAACCATTTCGACAGAAGGGCCCAATTCATATCTTTCAACTTACTCAACCCCAAACCACCTTTACTAACCAGAACCGTCACCTTATCCCATGCCACCCAATGAACCTTCCTCACTGTCTCCGAACCACCTCATAGAAAACGTTTGATCATTTTTTCCAACCCCTCAATAATTTTCACAGGGGCTTTAATCAGTGACAAATAATAAGTTGGGAGGTTTTTTTAGTTGACTAGATGATATTTATTATTATTTTTTTAATCAAATTTGAGTCAGCAGTATTGTCTTTTTATAATGAAGTACAAGATTTATTATTATTTTTTTTTTGGATAGAAACAAAAAACACAAAAGTGGTCTGAGGTAGAGGTGCAACTTTCGGTTAACCGGGTCGGGTTTTTTAGACTAATAACCGAAACCGGTTATTTTGTTAAAAAAAAAAAACCGAAACCGGTTAACTGGTACCGGTTAATAACCGGTTTCTATATTTTAAAACTAGAACTGATCTAACCGGTTACGGTTAATAATAACCGGTTAACCGATACCGGTTAACCTATTTCAGTTAATAATAACCGTCGACGTGGCATCCAACCATACATATATTATTTTTATTTATTATATAGAATAATAATTGAAAAGGAAACCTTATCATACGGCACTTCCAACCCTGATCAAACATATTTCTGCAACGCTTTTTTTCTTTCCAAAACGATATCATCATCAACATCATCAAAATCATCATCATCAGCATCATCATCATCATCAGCATCATTAACATCAACAACGCAGCAGTATCAACATCATCAAAATCATCTTCTTCTTCAATCGGCTCTCTCTCAAACAAAAAGAATCATTAACCTATAACCGGAATGCATCGCAGAAGAAAATCCGTAATCGCAGAAGAAAAGCTTCGATCTGAATGTATATATATCTTGCTTGTACGTTTCTTTCTATTACTGTATTTATTTATTTATTTATATGTATATACATAATGTATATAGTCCTTGAGTTAAATGACAAAATACTATGGACACGTACCATGAAATGTGTCTTTATTTAAATTCGTTTATGTGGTTGAATTTTATATTTGATATCTAATAATAAAGATGCATAATAATAATAGCATATCATTATTCTCAACTTTGTATATATCAAAGTTTTAGAGTTTACTTCAAATAACGTTTAAAGACGTCTCGTGTGTTAATATGGAACATAAATCTAGTTAGTATTCAAGTAACACGATAATAGTTCGACTTATTTGTAGCCTTAGATAAAGTTTTGGATAAGACTAAGAGAATGTGTAAACGTCCTTAACTCCTTAAGCATTACTAATACTCGTAATTCCTAAACAAAAATATCCATAACGCATAAAATTTGCCCTTGAATTCTCTAGGCGAAACGGCGGGAGCTGGTCCGCTGACTCAGGACGTGGATCGGTGCGTATTTGGCTATTTGTGTGGTGGTCAAAGCTTGGTTTGTTGATTTCCCCGTGGAGATGCCATCGTATCGAGCATGGACTCTTTTGTTGCCCAGCCACACACACACGTCGTATAAGACCCTCCCCATCGGACAAAAAATGTATAGTCGGTCGGCAAAAAAGTTGGAAAAAAATATATTAAAAGAATTCATGCAATAGACTTGGTGGATGCACCAACCAATGTTTGTGAATAAATTTTTTTGACGTGGAATCTTATTTTCATGCAACCGACTTTTAGTGCATTTTTGTTTTCTTTTTTACCTTTTCAATTTATAATTTAATTTATATACAATTGAACTTATTTTAATAAAATAAAATACATGACTTTTTAAATACATAAATTTTCATTCTCTATTTATATACTACAATATTAATACATTTTCATAACACTTCTCATTCTCTATTCTCATTTTCTTTTAATTTCTTATTATCAACATAGGATTTGAAATTATTTCTTCAATCTTGAAGATCCAGAAGATTGTCTAGTGCTTAACCTCACAAGATACTGAAAAACGCAGTTCTTTATTTTCCAATTTCAAATCAATTTTCCGTCACAGAAAACCCTCAAAACCTCACAAAATACTGAAAAAGAATGCGGCAACAAGACACTTACCTTATGATTATGATTGCATGCATCATCATGCATACTATGATCGTTGAGAATGAACGAGACACTTTTATCCATATGGATTTTTAAATGACCGACCTATAAACCGACAACAAAAAAGATGATGAACAACCTCTTCAATTCTCTACTCAACGAATTCCAGACCTCTCAAGTTATATGACCAATAACGCATAACTTTGCAATAGAAATTCTCAAACCCCCTTAAAAAACAAATTGATGGATAATTATGTAGTTTATATGTTCTAGTAATGCAATTATTATTTTTTCAGGTTAGGAAAATAGATTTGCTTGGGTTGTTATTGCAAGTGTAAAAATTGGGTTTAGTTGGGTTGGGTAGGTACAAAAGAGATAAGTTAGTTTATTAACAAATAGTGTGGTTTCGTTGGGTTGTGAATGAAAATGTTGCCAAAAATCTTGGCGTTTGAAGTGAACGGTGAGTTCTTGAGTTTATTTTAGGGAAGAAAGGAAAGGAATACAAATGATTTCAAAACAATTTGTGTTCTTGCGTTTTTTTAACAGAAGGAAAAGAAATGAAATGAAATGAAATGGATGGATTTATTAATTGATTTTGTTCACCAAACTTTCTTCCCAAATATGGGATGATTTAGAAGGATCTCTTCTCTTCCAATCATTTCATTTCTTTTAAAAAAAAGGGGAGAACACAGCAGAAATGAACATGTGAAGATCAAGAACAAAGGTTTGACCTTTGACTAGGAAAGTTAAACAGGGGAGCCTACAATCCAAACCAAACTAGTATTTTTAATGTCTTAACATACTACGGCGGAGATTGATAAGAACTCGGACCAGTGGGTGCACCCTCTGTCCTCGGAGAACAGTTGTTTCGGGCACATCCTCTTCCTATGGTGACTAGTGATATCCATTAAATGAAATAAGATGGATACATGAAACAGATACTATTGGCAACAAAATATATGCTCAGATATAAATCTGAAGCAATATGGTTAAATTTGTAGCACATATATAACAGCTAAAAGAGGCTAGCATATCAACATCTACTTATCTGCAAAAACCAAAAAATCTAACGCCTCTTACTAAGTTGTGACCTCTGTACAAAGGCACCAAAACCACATCTTACTGAGAGTCTGAGACCCACTACTGTCAGGCTTCACTTGATTTGTTGCTGCGTTTTTGGGGCGGCACTTGTAGCTCATGTACTGTGTGAATTAGCGTATCGGATTGAGAAGCACCACAACGATTCTGTATGCTCCTATGAGGCATCAACTCAGAACCTTCAGCCACTAAATCCTTCATCAACTGCACTTTTGCACATCATAATACGTTTAGTTGCTTTTCTTCAGTTTGTAGCTCCAATTTTAATTTATCCCACATCAAGTAAACGGAAACTAAAATTAAATCTTGTTTTCTTTCTTAATCATATAAATGTGACCCGCCAATTGAAAATATTAGAACTTAGGAGCTTTGAGCAATAGAAGATTAACTAAATACACGTTAATCAAAGATAATGTACCTTCCAGTCATTAAAGCCAAACATAAAGACGAAGTGAGAGTATGCCACCTGTCCCGACATTATACTGCCAGATGCAGGAGCATTCCTTGGTGCTGAATACAAAAATGCTGGTTACAAAAGTAAAGACAAGATATATGCAGAAAAAAAAAAGAAGATAAAAATCTAGCACTCTTTAAATAGTTATGAAGAGTGACATACAAACATGATGAGAGCCTTTTTCATCGACAACTATTACAACTCTCCCATCTTTTACCAGAAAGGACAAAGCAAACAGATTTTCCACAGTTTGCCCAAATGATAACCTATTTATAATGAGGTTTTCAAGACAAACATTTGTGTTGCGCTTAAGAACATCAAACATTGTGGCAATAGTCTTATCAGTTTCAGACTTCTCCTTAGAGATGGCACTGTCAAGCTGTAAAAAACAGAAGTATATATTATAAATTATCGTATAAATGTTGATATTTGACAATGCTAAACAAACAAATAATTAAAACCATAAAAACAAAGGGTTGCCGATTAAAATACATAGAAACAGTTACTCCACAATAAAAGAAGCCTTAACATACACATACCTTCTCTGGCTTCACCTTTTCTACCTTTACGGATGACCTTGGGCGTTTCCGTGAAGTGTAGACCTTTAGGGGTATAGGTCCATGCTTCATGTGTCCCAGCCTTCAGTGAGAATTAAGTATAGTTATAAATATAGAACCAATCAACACAAAAAACACTGAAAATATTACAGATCATTAAGCTGCTGTGAAGCTGAAGAACGCACATGGTGCAAGAACCCATAGGAATCATGAAAAGTGGCGAAACATGCAAACCAATGTCATTCCATAGAATCTGGACACATTCATTAATTCCTCTTCCACCCCTCTTCTGCCCGTATTCGGTGATCACACTTGACACAAATACTGAAGGAGTTAAACTTCCGGTGCTATGCATCTTTATGGAAGCCAACAATGTGTTAGCTAGCTCCCTTAATGCCTCTGCATCAGATACTTGCTCTCTTGGCTTCTTGACTACAAAAGCCAAAAAGAATCACAAACTGAGCACATCGTATTTTTATTTCATATAACAAGAAACCAAAGATACAAAGACGGTTTTTCTCTCTTTTTTTTACAAGTAAAACTAACACCCAAACAATAACACAATAATCCAAAAACGAAAGAAAATTAACTAGGCTTTGAACATTGTGATCAAAACCACGTATTCATTAAATGGTGTATGCACTTGTCATAACATATGACGAGCTGCGCTACAAATCTTACATTTATTCTTTCCAAACAAAGAAAAAGCCTTCATGGCTTAGCTTTTCAATTTAATATTAGCACCGTTATAGAATCAAAAGTAGAAGCTTAACATCTCCGAGAAATAGGGACTAATAGAATAAGAAGTTTTCGACTTCTCAAGCCATTAATATCAGTAGTTCAATACAAAAAAAAAAAGACTTAGATTGTAAGAAAGATTCTGGTAATGACATCCACCATCAATAGCAAAGGTTATTTTCACCTACTTTGTCCAAGTTTGCAAACATAATATTCCAACTAAGCATTTACCCACACTATTTTAAGATTTAACACTGCCAATCAAATTGTGTCACTTCTTCCTTCTTTATATCCAAGTTACCAAACACTCCAACTTTTCCTCGTTCGCACCACCAGTACCGCCAAAAAACACCAAAAATTGCTATAAATCACTATAAACGGCCCAACAATTGCCAAAAAACATTAAAAAAAAGATTTGGGAAAAACCATAGCACCACTTTACATTGGCACAAGGCTAGTCTAATAGGATTGAAAATGTGAAGTTATGCAACAATAGTTAACCACACACATCAAATTCAGGCTTTACGAAGATGTATACACAGCAATGCAATACTTGTAGATATATGGCGAAGTTTTGTTGTGGAGATATCACCTCCGAAATCAAATACTCCCGCCTACCCAAATTTAAATGTACAATATGAAAAAAGAAAAAACAATTTGTTTGGAAAACATAAAATAATTAAGGAATCATCTATAACAACCAAATTAGTACTTTTTAGCATGGTAGCCTAGTGTGGGGTTAATACATGAATTCCACGGGCCGGGACCAGTCAATGGGGAACCGATAATAGGTCAGTTATCCATTTTTATTTGAAAAAAATGATTAAAGGTAGAAAGATAAATATAAAATTAATATGTTACTTATTTTGGGACGTAATGCGTATGTATTTTATAGTGTTTAAGTGCATCTACACAACTTCAATAAGTAGATATATAAATATATATTATTATTTTTATATAAAAAATGCCTCAAAAAGATGAAGAGCAATAAAATAAAAAGAAAGTATATATAGATGGATAGATACCGTGATTATGCATGCCATCCACTTCATTAATAATACCGAGAAACTTGTTGGAAGTAGGAGCGGCTATCTCATCTCTTCTATCTATTATTATTCATTTCATTTGTTAACACTAAACTCATAATAATAATAATAATAATAATAATAATAATAATAATAATAATAATAATAATAATAATAATAATAATAATAATGAAACCAAACCAAAAAGAAAAAAGAGAGAAAATTTTTACCGCGGATGAGGTTCTGAATGGAAAGATAGCCGGAACGGAGAAGTCTGCGTTGGGTAAAATCTTGATCATCATCGGTAGCCATAGCAGGTTCTATTTTCTCTTTTTTAGGACGTTTTGTCTTATCATCTTCATCATCAACAGGCATTGTGATTTGTTTTAATTAATTGGGATTATTATTATTATTATTATAGACAGAGAAAGAACAGAAAGAATGAAGGAAAGAAATGTAGTTTGAACTTTGAATTGGGATGCCTGCAGTGATAATAATTTGTAGTTTGAAACTTTGAATTAGGATGGGTGCGATAGTAAAAAGTAGTGGGTTTTTTTCTCTTTTTATTTAAAAAAAATTAAAAATAGATATTTTGACCGAAATATTTTTACAATTTTTTTTATTTGATTTAATTTGGAAAATGAAAATAGAAATGAATTTTGATCATATTATCATTCACAAAGATAATCTTATCAAATTATCATTAACTAGATGTATGTTCGCGTGATGCGACGAAAATGTTGGTGGCGGTGGCAGCAGCGGCGGTGGCGGCGACTGGTGGCGGCGGTGGGTGGCGGCGGTGTGGTGGTGAATGTAAAATAATTGATGTAAAAGATTCAAGTGTAGTTATTTTAATGTTTGAGGGATCTATGTTGTAAATTATTTCATTAAGGGTATTATAGGTATATTAGGTAAAGATGTTTAAATTAGTGAATAAAGGAAATGAGCATTTTAGGCACTTCAAATCATCATTTGAAAAAAGAGGGGGAGGGGGTTGCTCTTTCATATATGAGTAAAGACAGAAATCAATTTATTACTACAAATTAGAAAGTTAACATAACAATACATGTAAATAAATTAAAATAAAAAATCAACTTTGTAGTATAATATCACTATAACTCTCACTCTCTCTCTTACAAAACCATCACAGACACCACTATACAAAACTGGCGACCGGCGAAGCAGTAGCCGTAAACCCCAACCTTTTAATAATGTATTTTTGCTAAACAGCTTGAAACATTCAACGCACGTGCATTGCACAATTACACTTCAAGTTTTATAATAAGTATATCATGACGTCTAAATACAAAAGGTCAACGCTTATCTAAATTTATACTAACATATAAAACATTTGATAGTAGTCTTAAAATTTAAAATTTAAAATTTAAAGAATACCAAAAAATAGTATGCAATTAAATCAATATTACTTTATTATCAACATTAAAAATACAATATTCTTTCCGATGGTCAAATTTAAAATTAAATATTTCTTTTGCATCACCACTGGTCACCGGCGTTGGCAGATCTGGACGTCATCATCCTTAATTTTTGCCTCTAAGTTGAAACTATATAACTTCACGCATTGTTTAGGTACCTTTCTAGCTTAGTTAAATTATAGTTAAAATTAAGGAAAAATACCATAAAAGATAGTGGTAACATGTCGTGTTTTTAATGATAGTTTACGGGTTGTCATGTTGGTTTATATTCTTTAATTCAAACTCAACCTATATAATAAGTATGTCAAAATTTCAATAAATATATTAGAAGTATCAATCTATTTACAACCCATATTATATCAAAGGATACATGATTAAAATAAAAAGTTCTCAATATTTTAAATGCAATAAGTATTATGAAAACATAAAATATTTTAAGATACCACATTAAATATTTCGTTTTTCTTTTTACGATTTTTGAAAGTAAATAAATAAATTTAAATATATTTATAAACATGTTTGAAAAGTCAACCCAAACCCTTTAGGGTGAAGGGTGTGGTCGTCAAAGTTCAATCGGCATGGCACATCGGCATGTGGCATAGTCTCCCCCTGCGAATTGGCAACTTGTGGCAGTGGCATCAGTATGGCATATCGGCATGGTGATGCCGATTGATTTAAACATTGGAGTGTGTTGGGTAGCGTGCTTTGAAATTTTTTATTAACATGTATGTCGATACGTATGTCGATGCCAATGAAGATTTACCACCCCTACTATTTGGCATGTATTGGTATGTTTTGGCAAGACCACATGACATCCATTGATTGGTTCTTGCCATGCCAATTTTTGACAAATTGACAACTACATCCTTCACCCTTAATGACCAAAATCTGTTTAGTCATAACCCAAAACTTCAACCAATTGATTATAAATCAACTGGTACCGTCACCATATAACCACATGGGCTTACAGATTAAGACTGCAGGTCACAGGTTCTAAACTTACCAAATGAAAGTGGAGAAACTATATCTTGTGATCCATGTGTGAGGATGGTGTTTCACCGAATATGAGTTCTATGCGGTGTACGCCCTAAGTACTAAGATGGTACATGAGACCAGAGGATTCCCATCCATTTACCTTTTTTTTTTTAAACTTCAATTTTCCACATTTAAGGATATGTAAAAATTAAAACAATTAAAATAAAACATAAGAATAAAAAATAACCATTGTATTGTTTTATAATAATAACCTTGTAAATATCATTTTTTACATGAACATGTTTCGTCAATTTAAAAAAAGAAAACTATTCAGCATTTCAATCATTTTCTTTAACAAAATAGTTGATTAATGATATATGCGATTAATTTGATAGGTCTAAAAATATGTCTGAAAATCCAATACTGACACATGATTCCGCTCATTCTCTATATTAATCTTAACCTTTAATCTGTTATATGTTAGCATCAGATTTTTAAATACGTTTGTAAGCCTACCAAATTAGATATATATATTATTTTTCAAAGTAGTTATATAATATCTCTTATGTTATAAATTTACTTTTGTAACCTGGCTAATACCCGGATCATAAGCTAGTGTTATCAAGTTACTCTTATTTTACCTTTTTAGAAAAAGAAAATAAGTTAGTGTTATCAAGTTTCTGTTAATTTAATTTAATTAGGATGAATCCTTTTATCAAAAAGTTTCTCTTAGTTTACTTTTTTAGCAAAAGAAAATAAGCTAGTGTTCTATTTTACCGTTGAGCTTTAGCTCATGTGTTATCTTTACTCCTTATTAAAAGGGCTATCCTGGCTTAATTCAGATCTTAAAATACCTAGATTGTCCTTCATCCTTATTTAATATTTTAAACATCTCTACTTGATATACCTATAATACCTCTATTAAATTATTAATTATACTTTCCTTATTCGTTTAGTCAAACTTCCCTTTTTATACAATTATCTTATTTACTTATCAAATTTATTTATTATAACTTATAATTTATAATTTATAATTATGAAAATTAATAATAATTTTTTTTTAATTTATCGGAACATTATCTTTTATACTTTGTGCGGGTACTATTCTATCATTTTATTATACAAAAGAACGTCGTCACGATACCTCGCACGCTGTATATTTTCACCGCCGCATCGCGCAGGCATCCATCTAGTAGATGATTAACACCGGAGTAATCGCTATAAATTTTATTTTTGTCAATCAAGCTTCAAATTAACATGAACCAGCTTATTAAAAGAATGAATGATCATAGGTTCCACTTAATCAAATCGAGGTTTTAGATTCCCTGTTAAAAACGTAAATAATAATGTTTTGGTTTATATATATCATGATGACCCATTCATTCTTTAATATAAAGTGTTTGGTTAAGCATCGAAACGACGTCGTATTTAAGAAACAGGTGGATACGTTTATATTTGTAATACTAGCTTCTCGCTAGATCTTCATTAATAAAATGTCTTGAATGTTAAAAAAAAAAAAAAAATTTGAGAAACACATGGAGACTGACGAAGACGTTTTTAACTCGATTGTTTCTCTATCTTTTTTATGGTTGTCCTCTCGTTGTAATGAGATTAAGTTAATGTGGTCATTATGGCCCAATAGTCCTAAATACTTGATGTGATATTTTTTAACTTCGGCATTTTGTCGAAGTTTTTATTAATATAAATTATATGGCTGTTAAAAAAAAAATTCATTCCCATTATGTCAATTTTAAGGTAGTTTCATACGGCTATTGTACGTTGATGTTTATTATTAATCATTTTAGAAAGATAAATACACATACAACATTTCAACACTTAATCTCAAATGGAATTTGAACGTTGCTTAATGGGTTACATAGATAACCCACCGGATGTAAGGGTGGTGGGTGTGGGATGCGGGTAACCTGCTAGTACCCTCCTACCCGAGCGGCTACACCGCCGTCGGTCCCTTATCCGCATGAAAGGTTCATTGTATGCGGTTTCCTTACCCGCGTTTGACCATTCCATTTCAAAGCCATGTACCATTATTGTAGGTGTATGTTTGAGTCTTAGGTGAGATTAAAAAAGTTACCACATCCACCTAAAAATGGTGGAAATGATGGGTTGAAGATAAAACTTAAATGGCAAAGAGTAATTAGTGAGGTTAAGGGAATGACCACACCAACTACCCTAACCTGCTAAAACAAAAAACTCTTGCTGTGCGTAATTATCTTATTTCTTCCCTGATGTTAACATAACCTTAACATATTGGTAATTTGTAATCGTAGAAACAACGAAGATCTAGGGACATATATTATTGCATTTGGCTGTGCATCTCTAAAGTATATTTACTCCGTAAATTACATTACATATTACACAAAAAAAGTCACGGTGAGGAGTTTGACACATACAAAGTGTTGAAAAGCAAAAGTGGCTTGCGTGTAATCCCACACGTTACATGTCGTAAAATGTCACGGTGACATGGCAATTACAAACGTTTTTCAACGACACACATATTGGATTAACTTTCTAGTTTGGGTGAATTACAAAAATCGTCTTTGTGCTGTATTTTTTCATTAACGCATCCTTTTAATGGTATTTTTGTTCCAAACTCGTCTTTTTGACTAGTGATGTTAACTTGTTAAACCTCGTCATATGCAAATCATGTGAGAATAATTTAGTCATTTCAACAAATCCCAATACCAAAATTCATCCCCATATGTGGAAAACATAACTCTTAAAATCACAAAATCTAAAAAAAAATCAAAATCCACAAATCATATTCAAAACTCATCAAATTTCATATATATGCAATATATTTGTATGACTGTATTTATAATTAAGCTCCACCAAATCCCAAAACTTATTCAAAACACTCATATCTCAAGTTTCAACCTTTATGTTTTTAATTAATTTTTCTTAAAACTTGATCCTATTTAACTAATAAATCAAAACTTCATTAAGTGAGTTGATTAAAAATTTGATTTAAGTGGTGGTTTTTGATGGAATATCTTGTATGTTAAGTTAAAGCTTTGATTTAAACGGTAGGTGTTTGGTGACAAAAACTCCGGTGAAGGAGGACCACACCATGATCAATGAATTTCCTATCTATCAACGCTTGGGGGTCGTATGACTCCAATAACTCTGATTTTGTGAAAAAGTTGAAAGCATCACATCAAATCAACTTTATCTGCATTCAAGAATCATTATTGCCGGATGGCACTCTTCTAGATGCTAGAAGATTTTGGGGAAACCAAGCCCTAGCACACGATTGGGTGATCTCAGATAGTAGATCCCTTGTTGAGCATTTGGGATCCCTTAATCTTTCAAAAATAAGATGACGTGAAGTCTCAAAATTACATGTTGATATCCGGAATCATTACAGGTTCGAATACTCATTTAAATGTTATCAATATTAATGCACCATAAGATATTACAGCAAAAAGAAAACTTTGGTTGGACATCACAAGGGTTAAGGAAAATTGGGATGGGTTATGGTTAATTATAGGGGACTTTAACGCCGTGCGTAGCCCCTCAGAACGAAGAAATTCCGAGTTCAATGCTACGTGTGCGTGAGCTTTCAATAAGTTTATACACCAAAACGATATACATGAGTATGTGATGGGGCGTCGGAAGTTCACTTGTGTACGATCTGGTAACAAAAGCAGTAGAATAGATAGAGCATTGGTCTGCTCGGGGTTTTATCAATACACGACCAGGTGCAAGTCTTACAACCCAACCATGTGCTATCTCAGATCATAGTCCATTGGTTCTATCAATAGCTAGCTTTGATTTCAGGACCTCACCTTTCCGGTTTTTAACTTATAGCATGATAGACCAGGCTTCCATGAGATGGTGGAACATGGTCTTTCTTCATGTTTATTCTTTTGTCTCCCTGATAAAATTCTGGCTGCTAAACTAAGAAAACTTAAAGGATGCATCAAACAATGGATTAGAGAGAGAAAGTCAACTGGAGATCATTTACAAGAAGAGTTACTCAATCGGCTCCAGTTTTATGATGAATGGTTAGAATTCCGGAACTTAACAGACGAAGAACAAGCTAAATGACATGAAACAAAAATGGCAGTTTGTGAGTAAATTCCAGTCGTTTCGTATACATTTGGTGTGTTTATGGTGTTTGTTAGTGTTTTCAGGTTACTAACAGGTATCATGCACGAATTCTATGGGAAAACGACATTTTAAGGCCAATTGAAGTCGCGGTTGAAGCATTCGCAAAAGTCCCAAGTTTTGAAGCCAGGAAAGACTATGGATGCGTCGGGTCATATCTGGACCCGTCGAGTTATGTGATTCCGAATTGTCAAATGCGTTGGCTAACTCGTCGAGTTGAACTGAAGAAGTCCAGTTTTACATGCCAAACCGTCGAGTCATTCATGACTCGTCGCATCACACGGAGCCGAGATGTCCAATGCGATATACAATGCGTCGGGTTAGTTTGAAATACAGGAGGATGCGACGGTTTCTTCTCAACTCGACGCATCGAGAAGTGGGGAAAGTAAGAATTAGGGCTGAATTATAAATAAGAAAGAGAAATTCATTTTCAAGGGTTCCCAATTATTCCCTCTATTGTTCCAACCGCCAAAACCTAATTCGAATACCCTAATTCATTTCCATCACATCAGAGGAGAAAGGAGGATCGATTTTCATAGTTTCAATT
>JAOXNX010086698.1:0-20413 GCA_028566075.1 Solidago caesia
CCTAACTATAAAAAGCAACCCTCCGAAACCCCTACAAGGGTTACTTATCTACCATATTCTTCTAAAACTAACCCTAGGCCGCTACGAGCCCTCATATTGGTCATGTCCTCCGACAGGCAAACCTATTTTGGGGTAACCTATTGGTCATGTCCTCCGACAGGCAAACATATTGGTCACAGTGATATATATATATAGAATTGGGTCATTGACTGTTGACTGTTAGTAATATATATATATATATATATATGTAATCGGTGTTCACATTAACATTAACATTAACATTATATTATATATATATTATATTACTATATTAATATAGTTAGCTATGAATAGTAGTTATTTTGTCCCGACATGCATTTTAAAGATAAATAGAATTCATAGCAAAATATAAACATATATGGGTTTAGATGGTGTGGTTTTCGTCCATCCTAAAAGGTAGGAGGCGCCGGTTCGAGGTTACCCCCCGCCCCCCTTATTTTTTTCTTTTCCATCTTCTTCTTCTTTCCAATGTTGGGCTTTTTATTTATGGGTAGTCCAAATATAATATTGGGCAGGTTTTAAGTGTTCGGTTAATTGGGCCTGTTAGAATTGTGTAAAAGAAATCGAAAACAAATAATCTTTACTTTTCAAAAATTAAAACAATATTAGGTACTAGGCTACTAGCTTTTCATTTAAATTTAATAGATTCGTGAAAATTTAATACACCTAATAATTTAATTATATATAACATTTTTTGTACCAATTCGATAGTTGTCATAAAAGTAGGTTACGTAATGACTCAGCAGAGGTTAGATGTTGTGCTAGGACTTAAGAAAAGCTTAAGTTTTTTTTAGCAGTCGTATAATGGACGGGTCAGGCAATGTGGGAAAACATGGCATTTATTAAACAAAATATGGTAACTATTGATCCACCTTGGAATTACCCGACTTAAGTATGGCAAACTCAGGTGTATTGCTTAAAACAGTAACCTGATTCGCAACTCAGTGTAAGTGACAAATTAGGTGTATCGGTATATATATATATATAAATATATTAACATATATATTAGTCCATCAAACAATATATGTTTCTAATAATTGCTCTCATTTTTGCTTCTAATATGTTACATCTGTGTTTATTTTGCTATTGCAATATTCTAGCCCACTAACGTTACTTAAACAGAACTTAATTAGTTACAAAATTAACTGCAACATCATAAATATTTCAGTTCTTTAGGCCACTTTAGCAGATTTAATACCCATATCTTTTACTGCACAACACACGCCTAATATCATTTCTTAAAACAGGTTAGAAGCCGACGATTTCGGCGCCGCTGCAAACAACTACGATATCGCCCAAATATATAAATATGTCAAGGAAACTACATATTTTGTAAGTAAAAACATACAATGCCTTTTGTACGATTGATGCATATAACTGCTTCATCTTTTTTACAATGTTCTGATCTAGCTACCAGGGTCATTCTGAATCAATGATATCTCCGTCACTGCATACGTCAATTGCCAAAACAATCGTAAACCACCGCCGCCCAAAGGGCGGAGTGAACTTACTAGTAAATAATATAATCATGACAATAAAAAATGAGATTAGAAGTGAATAAATGAATGTTCAAAAAAAAAAAGAAGAGAATAAATGATTACACTTTCTACTTTATGTCATTAACAGAATTATATTTATCATTTTCCTAACATTTGAGGTGGTTAAGGCTCCTCCCAATGCATACGTCCTCGAAATGCATTCTCGTTGTTCTGAAATCAGCACTAGCACCAAGCCGTTCTGGCTCCACGTTCTTGGGAGACTTGCAGAACACTATTGACACGGGCTGCATTCTGACCCACGTTCTGGATCCATGTTCTCCTCAAGCAGTGTAGAACGTGATGGTGGTGGGGCTACGCACGTATTCCAAAGGCTTTTTAGCCGTTTAAAATAGGAAATTTGGGGAAAATGGTGGTATTGTTGGTAAGGGGTAATTCTAAGTAAATTTTGGAAGGAAAGAATGATGTGGCGCTGATGTAACAGTGATAATTTAAGAATTTAGTGGCATGGTTGGAAAGGGCCTAACATATAGTAATTGTATAGACTTTACAACCCATTTTCTCTCGTGGTAATTCTTGACATCAAACACGACATGCTTTGAACGATTTTGAGTGAAGTTTAAATAGTAAATGGATCCACACAAGTTGACTGACCAGGATTTGATATCAAGAAGGACTGGTTGATTAATTGGGATGGACTGATTGAAAAAAGTCATGTTGATTTAACTTTTGAGATGTAAATTATATAACAAGTTGTCTTGTTTGAAGGAGTTGAACACCCTTTAGTACCCTATACATGTACCTTACATGTAGCTTTTTTAGCCCGTTTACGATCCACCAATTTTTAAAACTAGCATTAAAAAACTTTAAATTTTACGTTTATAAATTCATTACGTACTTTAGAAAAAATAACAATTTGATAGTTTTTTATTTTTATTTCTTGATAAGTATTCAATAATTTTAAAATATTTTACAATGTTTATATTTATATTTAATTATTTATCATTTCCATTTTATAATGTCAATTATATAACTACCGATTCGCTACTGGGATGCAGTGGTGGAGATACATGGAGGCTAAGGATAGCCGTGACAATTCCATAATGTCTATAAAACTCTATATTTCTAATATTAAGTTTACGTATTAGTGTAGTTCAAAGTTAATTAATCACCTAACAAAACATATACTTAGAATCTCATACGTTCATCCCAACTCAATTTAAAGTTACTAGTCTATTATATACACTTATTAGTATCTTGTAAATTGTTTAGCCACTCGAGACTTAAAATTCTACCTTCGTCGTTGTTGGATGTAAACAAAGTTGACATGACAAATCTTTTAATGTAGCCAGTTGGTTTAAGATTTTACTTTTTGACAAATATTTAAAGGATTTGGTTGGATTGAGCTATACCAACACATTAATCCTAATCCGTCAATCAGAAACCATCTTCCTGCATTAGATTTTTAGACCCGAAAAAACATATTTTGAAATCAGTTTTTTGTTTAAATAACCTACTCTCCCATTTTTCTCTTTATAAGTCACTCGACTATTTTATGTTATTGATAGGTCTTTCAAAATTGGTTTGTAACATGAAACATAATAGGGAACCAATATTTTTTCAAATTTTTATTTTTTTTTCCTTCTACAATACACATCAACCATTTCATTTGTTGCTTATAAGTTATCCTCAAAATTAGGTCATCTAAAATGGATCAATAAATATTTGACACATGAAAAAATTATATTAGATAATTTATCCGGTTGGTTCATTTAGTTTCAAGTTAACAAATGGTCTAATCGCAACACAAAATGAGCTTTGAATGATTCAATTAAAATCAAAATTCAATTAAAAGACTAGAAAACCTCTCTTGTGCGTCTACGTACCCGTCTTACCAATACTGATTAGCTTAAGACTGAAAATCTTAGTTAGATAGCATCTATTGTATTGTCTATCTTAATTCAAAAACTGTCTTAGGTTTCTCCAATTGTATTGTATTGTATTGTCTATCCGAGTACATAAATTTCTTTGATAAGATTAGAAAGAAAACGAACTGTTGGATGTGTAAATGAGGTTCTGAACGGTTGGTGATGTATATATAATAGGGAGAAATAAATATCCATTGTAATTGATTTGATAAGATAGGAATTAAAAACTTGTCTGAAATGTTATGTAACACAATGATTTCTCTTGGGTTGTGTGAGAGTTGTGTGAGGAATAAATACCCATTGAAGAAGAAGAAGGTTAGGGAGGAAGAACAAGTGCAAAAGGTCGGAATTGCCCCTCATTAAACGGCCCTAATAGACGTCGTTAGTGCCCTGTACCTTGATTGCAAAATTTCGGCCACTTTAGGGACTAAAATTGCTATTTTTCGAGTTTAGGGTAATAAGTGCAAAAATTGACAAGTTAAGGGACCAAAAATGTAATTTACCCTTATAAATAGAGTTAATTTCATATATACCCTTCCTAAATCACTAAATATCATATATACCCAAAGCATGCTTAAAAAACATTGTACATGATGTATTGAAACTTATAAATATAACCCTCTACTTCTCCACTAACCCACTACCTTTTTTATTATATATTGGGTATTTTGGTCTTTTTTTTTATTAATTCCATTCCATTCCATCATGACAACCAAACATTACAAGAAATGGTAATAACTCAATCAATTACGATGTTAATTCCATTACCACGTTCATTTCATTCCATCATTCAACCAAACATACCCTTGAAGTGTTAAAAATGCTCCTCAAACTACCCAAAACAACTTAATACCTCAACATTTAATTCTCCAATCATTTGTCATTCTCGAAAAAAAAAAAATTAAGTTTGTAAATTACTTTGTTTGTAATTTGTTTGTCTAAAAAATTATAAAAAAAAAAAAAAAAAAAACCCTATCACACACCACCTCCAACCTCTTGCCACCCCCACCAGTCACCGGCGCTCTAACACCATGCCGCCACCATCACTCAATCATCTCCATCAGCAATCGTTTGGGTGGTGGAACTACAACAAACCTCAAATGGTTGAGTGGTGGAACTATAACAAATCTCCATTAGAAAATTGATTTCTAGCAATCGTTTGGGTGGTGGAACTATAGCAAATCTCAAATGGTTGGGTGGTGGAACTACAACAAATCTCCATCGGAAAATTGATTTCTCAAACCAATTTTCCATCTTTTTGGTCTGGTAAATTCCCACGTTAAACTCTACTCTATTGTGTATATAGATTTCTTTATTTAATCTCTTTAATTTGTTGTGTCGGTGGTTTCTCACAGCCGCTGTCACCTCCGACCAGATCCGCCCATCCGCTTCCGCATCCGCCTCAAAATTCTAGCTTTAATTGATTTTTGATAAAAATCATAATTGTTTCATTTTGCGTGAATGTGGCAACGGCAATGACAACGGTTCCTAATCCCGGCAAAAGCGGGGTATGATGTAGAGAGCCTTACCTCTACCCAAAGGTAGAGAGGCTGCTTCTCCGGCCTAGGGCTTTACCCTATTCTCAACGGCAAGGCGAAAGCCAAAGCCGGAGAAAGAAAACCGGAATCTCTATTTCAGATCTAGATCTAGAGAGAGACTCAACGGTTACTTTCTAGAGAGAGAATAGAATACGACACTAAGTTAGCTCCAAAACTTGAATTGTCTGACTGCTTTTGTACCACATTCATTTTGCGTGAATGTGATATGTTATTGATTACATGTTTTCCCTTTTGATTTTGTTATTGTTCACAGCTTGGTGTGCACTTGAATTGTCTGACTGCTTTTGTATGTAGTTGTGAGTATTTTGATGATAATATTGAATTAGCAGAAGTGCCACCTAATACAGTTTTTCTTTGGTTACCACATTCTATATTGTGAAATTTTGTATTATCATCTTTTCATACTGTTTCAATGTAAGAAAGCTAATCTTTTCAAACTTGGTAACTTAGCTGCATATTCTATTGAGTATTGCATATTCTATTGATTTTTTTGCTTTCACAATGTTTTGATTTGTCTCTTTTGATCATGTTACTAGCTACCTGATTATCACTATTGGAGACAAATCCAACGAGTCATAATGAGTCAAGGATGATGCTTTTCCATTTCCTGGGGTTGCTATCACTGAGTTTTGATAGTGGACTTGACTTTTTAGTGAATAGTGTCATCCCTGTGATAATTGGTTTGACTGATCTATTTATCATTGAAGGGGATAATATAAATGCCTTGAGGTCATTAGCAATAAAAGGATCTCCTACCATTAACCAAGAGGTGAATCTTATGCTTTTTTTGGTTTATTGTTTTCAGATGTCATATCTCCTGATTGAGCCTTTACACATGGTGCAGGCTCAGGTATTCCGATATCCTATGCTACGGGTGGCTGCAAAATTTCAGAAGATATGGAAGTGGTATTTGAGGTATGATCTAAGACAATAATACATGTCATTTGAGTCTCTGTTTTGAAGGATATATGCCTATTTTGCATGCTTTAGATGTGCCGTTTCACATTTTGCTGTAGTAGAACCTTTGCATACGTGAATTGAAGTTGTGTCATTGTGTTAATAATAAGCTAGAAAAAGGGAGAGTCATGTACTCTTACAACCCCAGAATGTTAAATGAGACAAGATACTAGCAAACTGGAGGTGGAAAATGGGTGGGCGGGCAATGGGTAAATTTGTGTTGGTCAAAACGTGTGGGTTGAACCACAACATTTTTTGTCTAAAATTTCAGTTTCTTTTGACAGAAATTTAATGTGTCAATTGTGATTACAAATATTATATCATTTTGATATAATCTAAAATTTCAGTTAAATGATTTAGTAGTTTCTTTGTATTAAAGTACATAACTACATATGATACATTCGACCCATTCTCTTCTAAGCTAATTTTATTTCGCCCTTTTGATCTATTAGAGATGCAACATGACTTCCTTTAGTAGATGTTGGCTGTTGATGCTGGCCAACCAATGAGCCGAGTGGTGCCTATTTCATCTGCTCAGCTGACTCCGTATCGTGTTTTAATCCATTTATAACATGTTTTACACAAGTCTAAATCTATATAACCTTAATTAGTAATATAGCTACATGTGTTTACAGGACATAAACTGGTTCGAAAGTGGTTGGGCCGATTCGGGCGCAAGCACACCTTACTTGAAAGGCTGTGAGAAACATCTACTAAAGAAAGTCAATGAAATTGTTGATAGCAACGGAAGCAGGGGGCTTTTTAAGATCCACAAGGTAATATAATGGCCTACTTATGTTGATTTTTTTTTCCTAATACTTTTGATAGTTTTAATTTGATAGTAAGTAGTTTTATCAGAAACATTAGAAAAAATGATGGTATAGAGGAGAAACCTAAAGGAAATACCAAGATGGCAGCACTTTAACAACAGAAACTTACGAGTACATTTAATACATTTAAAGGTTAGTTCATCTTATCAGAAACATCAGTCATGTGTGATTCTGAAACACATGAATGTGCTTTTGCAGTCATCTTCTTCTGCTTCGGTGGAAAACATATATAAAAAACTCAATCTATACACATGAATGTGCTTTTGCAGTCATCTTCTTCTGCTTTTGGTATGTAACTTGGAGAGTGAAGGGGCGTGTTCCTTTTTGGTGACATTCCTTTTTGGTATAGTTAAAAGGGAATGCGGTTGACTCACTTTTGAATCTATACACATTCATATATCTATAAGGACATGACTGGGAGAACATGCCCTGGAAAGTGCTTTCGTTTATTGCCATTGGTTCTTTACCATGACAATTTGTTGGAGGCGACTGTTCCAGAAATACAACTTTGTTTAATTGTAGGGAAGCTGAAGTAGGCTAAGACGATGAATTATTTATTATTTGAAATACAATGGTCTTCTCTTGCTGGCAGTGTTCTTTATTTGGAATCATTGGACCTTCCTGAAATACAACAGTCTTCTCTAGTTGATACTTCATGTCTTTGTTTTAGGTGAGTCCTTACAAGATGCTCTTAAACAATTGTCTCTGATTCATAGTTGAACATGGCACCATCACTGCTATAGGAAAAACAATAGCAGGTATTTCATTTTTTATCCTAACTGAAGCCACATTGTATTAGCGTGCCAAAGTTAAACTATACAGGACATGAATAGAAGCCATAATGAAAGCTAAAATTGATTAAGTGGAGGATCATTTGGTCCTATTACATGATATTATATGTGGCAATTTGGATCCATTTACTTAAGTCCAAACTCTTAGATATTCTAAAGAAGTTTGCTATAACGGGACTTTGATTATCAAAGATCGAAGCTCTGGTATAGAAATAGGTTCATGTAATTAAAATCTAAAAAACTCCTCATTTTCTTATGACCAAGTTAATATGAAATAGTCTAGATGTCAACTGCTATAATTGTAATTCTTAGCTGCTTATTTTTTTAAATTGGTTTCACAGATGGCAAGAAAGCTGGAGGCCACGTAGACATTCTTCAAGGCAGGTGGCCTAGACTTCAGCAAACAAGTCAGTACTGAATAATGTTATTTTTCGGGAGCTAGTTATGTGTTTGTGCAACCGGGTTGGAACTTGAAACCTTACTGAAGATGAGAGTTTAGAAGAGTTATGGGCTCGAACTGCTGCTCAATTTGTTGGCGAGAACATGGGTTTATAAAACCAAACCAAACTCCCTCTAAAGAGGAAACAACTTGATATCTAGGATCAACTTGGAAAAAGAAAGGCTGGTGCTTACTGCTAAGCGTCTTAGATACCTGGCTCTTTAGTAGTAGTGAGTTTTGTAGGATCTTACACAAAAATCAGGGTTGCTTCCTTTTTTTTTTGGGTGAACTTACTATTTAATAAAAGTTAAGAATCCTCATTAATCATTTTAGTTATCCGAATCGACACATTTATTCTCTAACACATTAAAAGAAGAACTTGAAATGTTTTTAATTCTTTTAAATGATGCTAAAAATTTTTAATATTAATTTCTAAACAAACACAGCCATTGTTAGTAAAAGTTAGAATTGCTTGCATTTTTAGTGCCCACTTTGAATTATGAAATACAAACTCAGAAAACAGAATATTTTATACATGGCCATTTACTTTTATACCTCTTAATTAATAGTATGTAAACATCTTTTTGCTCATGAAATTTAGGTCGTCCAATGCTACATCAATGGGTAAGACAAACATAACATTGACGCAAGTGCAACACAAATTCTAAATAGCAAAATACGAGTATCACATTGTCTAATATTGTCGTCACGACATCTCGCGCACAGAATTAGTTGATATTGAAGAGTTACTAATAATTATCTACTCGTACTATTTAATTAAAAAAATAAGTATAGCAAGTATAATAACTTCAAACGAGACCATGATGATCCGAAGGCCCATGATATTGAAGAGTAGGTTGCAATTGACAAGGTTAACTAATTAAGTGGAAGGAGTAACCAAGCAATTAAGTTAAAACAGCCAACTAGATAAATATAAAAAAAATATGGACAGCAGTCTTTAAATATTTGAAATATATATATATGATATGATGTTAACCATCTAGAGTATACACATGATCTATATATAGATCACGCCTTCTTTACCTGGCCCCTAAGGATCTTCAACATCTCCATCACAGCTTCACCATATGCAGCCTCTTCTTTATCTTCAAAATCATTCAAATTAATGTTCATAAAAAAACTATCATCTCCATCTAGGAGATCCTTGCTCTGAAACATAATTAGAGTTACCCCCTTCATCAGGTATCCTGAAATTGGAAGTTTCAACAAGGGGACGTAACACCGACATCTGCTACTAGGAAGATCCATGCTACCACTCATCTTCCGTTCCAAACTATCAGTGGGTGAATGTAGCCACTTCCTCATCTCAACAATGTTTTTACCACTAAGAGAAACTGACCCCCTGTTACCCGATTGCTTAATCAAAACCTTTTCCAACAACGGAAAATTATTAGTGCAACCCAACAACATCGAAAACCTCACAGCCGCATCCCTCAAACAATCAAAAGCCAAGTGACATTTCCTCATTTGTAAATATCTATTATTATTATTATTATTTTTCTCTACTTCTTCCTGGCCATTTCCATCAAATCCTTTCATATCACAAACTGAATTGGGCGACAGAAATACTAACGATTCGATTTTACTTCCAAACTCAACCTTCCACTTGTACAAATCACAACCATTATCAACATCTTTTCGGGTAGCCGGGAACTCGATACATAGAGACTTGAGTCTTGTAAACTTACTCATAGACTGAATTGCAGACCGGAAAGATGAAGTAGGAACACGATGCCCACTAGGAGCAAAAAGGTGAAAGGGATTAGAAAGGAAATGCAAAAGCTTTTTAGCATCAGAGGAGGGGTTTGCATCATAACTGGGCTTAGAAGCAACGAAAGAAATGGTGTGGACTCGATGAACGATCAAATTGAATCGTGTAGAAACGAGTTTACAACGGCATAAGGTTTTCAAATCAATTATTTTATTTAATATCAGGAGAACAATTTCATCTGGTAGATAGCTAAAATAAGAATGCTCATTGCAAACACCAGGTTTCTCAATGTTCCTCATCACAACTGTTTTCCTGTACACTTAATATGTAATGCCACCTGAACCACGTACAAAAATAAGTATAAAAATCAAAAGTTGCTTTTTATTTTAAATAACTTTTATACTTGATTTTTAGACTTTGAATCATTACTATCGAGAAAATTACCTAGATGGTCTAATTTTAGGTTGTATATCCAAGTATAGACACCAACCAAATTTTTTTTTATTCATTTGGTCAATGAATTCTTACCACCTAACCTCCTTAGTAAGAAACGAAACCAACCAATAAAATCATGCCAAGTGTCCATGATGGGCTTCATAACTTGTACTAACTTGAAAACCAACATTAAATTAAGCGGTGTTTGTTTATACATGAAAACCAACATTAAATTACTTTCCACTTCAATGGATATGTTGGTCCTCGAGTATATTAACATGGTTAAAAGGTGCTAAACTTGGTTTCCCTTCCCTTCATGATTAAAGCATTTTTTTATTAATAAGTTATTAGGTATGTTTTGTATTACTAGCTAGTTTAGGTGGATGGTATGTCATAAGCAGTGAGTAGGCACCTAATAAGCATCTGCATGAATACCGTCCTGCCTATTAGGCGCCTGTGGGGTAGGGAGCGAATTAGGGACTATGGTGCCTATTTTGCTGCCTAATTTTTGTACTGTTACATGTATTCCTTTTTGGCAATTTGTGTTACCCATAAAAAAGAAGGTGAGGAGGAATAGATAGACATTCTTTGCAAGTGAGAGAAATAGGAGCCTGGGTGGGGTGGGGAGGGGAGTAAGGAGGAGTAAGCAAACACTCCATCCACCCTTATCAGTTAACCATTGGTTACTTTTTCTTACTAGTAATATTCAATAACGGATAACACTCATGAGAAAATAATGCAAGAGACATGAAATTTCGTAACTTTATATGAAAAATCCAAGGTGTTTACAAACTATGCTACTTTCACCTTTATTCACATTGAACATATATCAAAAGAATTTTGTTAAAACCTACTTCAATTCGATTCGATTCGTTCAAGTTAATATGCATGGTTTAATTTCCAAGTCATATATATTCGAGACCAAAACAAAAATATTCAATTGATACCGAACATCGATCATGCATGCAACTGTATTTAATTATTTGGATCAATGGGTTCAGTGATCAGTTTTTAACTTTGTCATAATTTTTGGTTTGTACAAGTTTTGAAACCAATCATGGACACTTGGCATGATTTTATTGGATGATTTTGTTTCTTACTTAGAAGGTTAGGTGGTAAGAATTTATTGACCAAATAGATAAAAAAAAATTTGGTAGGTGTTTATGTTTGGATATACACCCTAAAATTAAACCATCTTAAGTAATTTACTAATTTTCCCATTACTATTTTATGCATATAACCCTAACTATAATTACCATTAGAGATGGTAAATTGGGTACATGTTAAGACACTATAAGACATGTTTAAGGAAAAAATACACTATGTGATTTTATATATTTTTAAACAAAAAATAGTTAGTTTTAGTATTATAGGGTTTATAATTTAACTTTTTTTTTTATATATACATAAATCATATAATTGTCATGCTCAAACCACCAAAGTCAAGTGTTAAACGAGTCGTTTTCAGGTTTGATACTTGTGTTAATCGCGTCTTTCTAACATGTTAAGACAAGATTTGCCAAAGGAAAATAAAAAAGACACAGAGAGCTGAGAGAGGGGGTTACCAGAATATGAAACCGAAAACCGGGCACAGCCACTTTACAATACAAGTTCAGCCACTTTACAATACGAGTTCTCCGTCTCTCAAAATTTTCATGCGAGTAACTTTTTAGAATTTGATTGAAAGTATATACATATACATATGTGTATATATATATATATATATATCGCACAACAGGTCTTCTACTTTGTAACTTATCACAATACCGCACCAAATATAACTTTTTTTAATTTATTTTAGGGTTAAATGCAAATTTGGTCCCTGTGGTTTTTCAAAAAGCAACCTTTCATCCCTGCCGTTAACTTTGGTCTTTTTTCATTCCTGTGGTGGGACTTCCATAAATTTCCTTCGTCCCTGTCGTTAACTTCCCCCACGTGCAAGTCACGTGAGGGGCACATCTATCATTTTACCCATCTCCTTTCTTTGTTCTTCTTCAACCTTCGTCTCTGTCGTTAACTCCACCCACGTGCAAGTTGCCGCCACCACCAGACCCTCGCCACCGCCGCCGCATTGCGTGGATATCCTTCTAATACTTCTATATAAAGATTACACCCCCTGTTGAAAAAGTTACAAAAATTGGACATGAGATATTACCCTTTTCCATTTAATGAATTAATTTATACCACCCGTCTCTTATCTCCTAAAATATCTCCACTACCCCCTTTACATTAATTACAATTATATC
This sequence comes from Solidago caesia, assembly GCA_028566075.1. Lineage (NCBI taxonomy): Eukaryota > Viridiplantae > Streptophyta > Magnoliopsida > Asterales > Asteraceae > Solidago > Solidago caesia. Next base: position 12,453 of record JAOXNX010086698.1, read on the forward strand.
AATTGCTTACACCACTCGACGCCGCCACTACCACCAACAGTTGTCGCCACCACCACCACCACCAGTCGCTGCCATCACCATTAGTCGTCGTCGCCGCCACACCGCCCCCGCATTACGCGGGTACTTTTCTAGTATTATCTAAAATCTTACTACTCGTTATATGGATAAGATCCTCTAAAGTTGATCCAACTTGACCTCTAAAGTTGGATCAACTTTAGAGGATCTTTATCCTCGTTATATATACATTTAAAAATCAACTCAAATTTAGATGATTAATTAGCATATGTATATATATAAAGTCTGCAGTTAACACATTAAAACTAGATCGACCGGGTTAAAAGAAATAAATATATACTTAAAAGTACACGAAACATGTTCAACTTTATCTATAAAGATACAATTACTTAACAAAAGTGCAAATATCCAACTTTTATTAATAAGGTGTAATATAAAACATTGCAAACTCAAACGTAAGATAATTGAAAAACAAATAAAATTCATATGTTTAAACGAATAAATTGATGTTGAAAAACAAAATTTTGAGTTGTAATGAAAATGACATTAAAGTTGATGAAATTATTTTGTGAAATATACATGACAATGTTTATCAATAAAATAATAATAGAATGTAATGAAATTTAATTGAATAAGAGAAAACTGAAAAAAGATACTATAAAAACCTTTAGGGTTCATTTGGTTCACAGAATGTTTTTGAAGGAATTAAAATTCATAAAAGGAATTGGAATTTGAAGGAATTGGAATTGGAATTTATCAATTTTGTAATCCTGTTTGGTTTGTAAATTTATCAACAGAATTGGAATGTTGTACGCTTATTTTAAAACTTCAAAACTTCGGTCCATTGACTATAAAAAGATTTAAACTTTTAACAATGTGGAATAAAATAATAATAAGCTTTATTAAGTGATATGAAAAGATGATGGATTAGTCTTCATCTATTAGGCGAAACCTAGTCTTGCTCTTGAGTTTCACTTCATTCATGTTCTTATGTTTGATCAATGAGATGCCATCATCAACAATTGCCTATAACACAAGAACATAATTAGTATACGATTAAAAAGATTGATCTCAATATTACATGTATATAATCTTTTTGAATACATACTTGCTCATTTTCCAAAGGAGTATCATTTTCTACCAAGTCATCATCATCTAAAAGCATACCCCAATCAAAATCATCCTAAAAAAGAAAATGAGATAAAAGAGAGTTAGATATTTTTTTAAGTAAACATTTTAATAAGTAAAATTTTACAATATCTCTATATATATATATTTCTCTATCTTCAGCTGCCTACGTGGCATATGCCAGAGCTCGCCACCTCAGCTTTTTGCTTACGTGTCGCGTCTACATCGATTTGGGCTGTGAGCTCGACAAGTGGCTGCCATCTCATCCACCACATCAGCTTATAGTACAACAAAGCTTTCTATCTAAATTAAAAAAAAAAACGTAGAACTAGGGATTCGAACCCGGGTTCTTTAAGCTTTCCACACCACAAAATACCACTTGATCTAAAGTCTTTTTTGTTAATCTTCCCGAAAACCACAGTACTTATACTTCACATTATCCAAACATATCTCCGGAAATTTTAGGAAACATTATCCAAAAATTGAACCACATGATGTTTTGTTTGTTTTTTCACACTTCACAGTTGATAAACACCAGAATCCTCAAATGCCTTCTGAATTTCAAAAGTAATATCAATGCAGTCATATATTTGATACACTCCTGTATAATTTCAAATATATTTACTTTCAAAATCCCAAATATATTTACTTTCAAATTCCCTAAATTAGATCACGATTCAAATTAGCTACAGATTATCAAAGCCCTAATTTATAGGAATTAGGGGTTTTACATACATGGCTTTTATCACATCATAAATCATCTACAACATCATATTTCCCGTTCTCGAATCTGCATCTACAACACCCTGGTTAATAAATTTCTGTTTTGTTATATACATATTCCGTCCATCTGTATCTATTTTTTTCTTAACGGTGTTAATCTAAATATTTTTTTTTGTTATTACCATATTCCGTTATTGTGGTATATCAGATAGAAGAAATTTTTGTTATTTGATATAGATTTCAAATAACATAAATTTTTGATATTCGTGAATCTCCTGAATTGAAATCTTGGCAGATTTCAAATATAAATGGGGATATGTTATTTGATATTCGATAATGGATATATTTTTATGATTATTTGCAGTTTGGTTTCTTTTGAGTTTTATTATATTTTATTATTATGCACCTATGCTTAGAAGTAGCTATGTTTAGTGACTATGTAATTAGAGATTGAATTATCATACCAATCTTTGTATTTTTATGTCAATACGAGCCAAATCTATACAGTAGGAAACTTGCTACAAATGATAGTGTTTGTGTATCTAAACATGAAGATTATCAAGGGTGAGATTAATACTGGAGGCTGACCATTTCAACTAACCCATTTAAAGGTCATTTGAGAGTTATGGGGCAACGGTCCAGCGGTAGCTGCAACTGAAACCTTTCTGGTCCTATTTGATTGCTTAGCTGTTCCGTCAAATATTCTTGTGAACTTTGAGTTATATGATGATAGCTGCAAGAACTTCACAAAGTCTTTTCTGCAGCTTTACATGCACGAGGTGGCCAGGTGGGTCTCATTTCCTGTAAGATAAATTTCCATTTGCTCACCTTCATATAAGTTTTTATTTCATAATTTTGGTTAATTTATTGGACTGTAGGATGATATGCTATTCGAAGTTCTCTTGCTGCTGACATACATACAACGGTGAGCGACATGACTTATATATTGGTTGATTCAGGTTGTGTTTCTTCTTAAACATGTCATATAAAGAAACTAGACAAAATTGTAAACGTGGCAAATAGGTTGGAAGTAGCACAAAAGATGTTTTTAATGCATTTAATCTCATAAATTGTGTTATTCAAAGAATTTGATTATTGATGTTATAATGTTTTTTAATTCATGATTGACACATTAATTATAAAATATTTATTTTTTATACATGCTTAGAAAAATGTTTGTGGGTCAACCCAACTTGGCCCGTTTTGACCCATTTTAGCTGGAACCCCTTTCCACCTGTTTCCCAGTCTGCCTGGCCACCCATATTGCCCCTTTTAACTTTTTTTTTTTTTTATATCATTGTCGTTCTTTAATTTTAGCATTTATTCACTTGGACAACAGGATTGGTGAAGATTGGACCTCCCAGGTGGTTGAGAAGGATACACTTTTCCTATTGTTGGACATCTTCGATATTGTACACCTATTCCATCTATTTCTATCAGATGTAAGTTATCTGTGTCTTTACCATTTGCTATATGTATGCGTGCTTGAATATGTTATAATTTCTTTCCTGTTGCTGATAACTCTATGTTAATATCTTTACTTATTTCGGGTTACTAAGTAATGGTCTTGCCATCATCACTTTTTTTTGCAGCTACACTATGATCATCAAGTGCTTCTTGATTACCTTATCTCAAAATACACTGGAGTTGTGCCAAGTATATTTTAAAGCATGATATAATCATTTACTTCACTCAAAGAACTAGGGAACATTTTTTAGATATATTGGATATTGTATAGTTCTTCATTATAGTAATTTAAACTAAATGACCCTTCATGAACTCGAGTGGGATTTGGTTTGTTGTCAGAATCATAATAGGTTTGGGTTTTAGGATCCTGTAGATTGTTTTTGTAAAATCTTCTTGTGTATATAGGTTTGGTAGCATCATGGTTTCAATGATTAACTTTATTAAATGCATTCCCATAAAACAAATACCATGTATTATTCCTCATTCTCAAACCTCAAGCCAAATGCACACTCAGTTTTGAATTTCATATGAGAAGCTATGGAGAGATCTGATTCTGAAATGTTGTGCTTCTTTACAAATTTGACTTTGAATTTCAAAGTTTCTTAACACCTATGTATATCTCCCTCTTTCTTAAATTCTAGACATCAAGTTTGATCATCAGCTTACAAGGAAAAGGAGGGATGACTCAAATCTGACTGTGGATCAATAACAATTAAAGGTAATAATTTATTAGTTTTATTAATGTTCCTGACAATCAATATCTTATGGGATTTATTAGCCCTTTTCTTAGAAGTTTTAATCCATAATTAAAACTGATAGACCTTCTAGACTAGCATAATTAAGAAACCTCTTCAACCGAGTTACATTTTATGTGTTTACATTAGGTAAGACCCATTTATATTTCGTCGAAGTACAGTAGTATGTCATATCAACATAAATTTTTTATTAACTTTGAATCAATAGAATTTGGCCATTTGTTGCAACTGACTGCTGTACTGATGATTGTATTATATTAAAATGTGGAAAAGAGTCTCGATTCATATTTTCTTCAGGCCTTTTTAGAATTATAGGTTGTTCTTTACTAATAGGATGTATGAGAATCAGTTTGGAAGTTTTTGCATGATATTTGACATATTTACAAAGTATTGGTATAAGACGGAGGTTGAACTTGTAGAAAGTTGTGAGTTGTAGTTGCTATTAATGATAGTGGATAACTAACGAGAATGCTTGCGTATATTCAGTTAATGACAAATGAGGTCTGTAAATTTAGATCTTTGTTCATTGGAATAACTGAATAAAGGCACAATACTACAATAGTTTTCCTTATTCGAGCCTTATGGTTTTAATTTGGAAGATAGGTTTAAACATGCATTTAAGCTCTCCATTTATAGTAGAAGATTGATTAACAATAATACTAGCCCTTTTGGAAACGCTTAAACTCTGCCTCATTTTGTACACCTCCCTAAACATTGCATATATCTCATTTGTAAACATACCCTGTGTAGTTTCCACCTATATGTTAGAAACCCATGTATAATATCAAACATTGACCTCCCATTCACAATGCATGGTGGCTAGATGTATCTTTTGCTCCATTGAAACTTGCATCCAGACAAAATAATTACATTTCAATATCTATCACGTACCATGAACCCCATTGAAACTTAAATGTTAGCTTCTGCTTGGATCTTCTTTGTACATACCACATTGCTGATAACTTTAGAGTTTCCCAAACAATTTTTCAGACATTTGTTAAGTACTTGGTTGTTTTAATAATATGTTTTCGTGGTTCAAACATGATATAAGTACATCGGTTATGGTTTGCGAGGTTAATTTTAGTTCACATCTTGGATCCATTTACTTTTTAACCAGTTTATGCGGTCATATTTTATTTCTAAAACGGGTCAAATGAGTTCAAAATCACTGAACAAAAATGGTTCAATAGTCGCTCTAAGTGTGCTTCTAAAGTGTGTAACCTACAAAATCCTTTTTAGTGTAAAAACTTAAATTGTTAATTTAATAATAATTTCTTTAATCATAATTAACACACTTTCAATAACAAAATAAGGCAAAAGTGTTTCAGAATTCAGACCAACCCGAACCTACCCAGCAAGTAAATTTTTCTTACATGATTCGACCAGAACCTGGTCTTGATTCGGGTTATGTTTTATGTAGAATAGGTCATATGGATAAAATTAGAAAAACATAGCCAAAAAGAAAACAGGTCAACTGCATCGAAACACACGAAACGGGATTCAAATGCATATGAAGTCTTAAACTTATTTGAAGTTCATTTATTTTACCCAAATAATCAAATATTCCTTTCTACAAGTACTACATACTTTATTCCATCCATCATAAATTGGTCTTTTACTTACATATAAGTTTGGATTATTGTTAATAATATAGTATTGTAACCAAAGTTTGCACTATAACTATATGCAAAGTTGAATGAGGATTATGAAAACCCTGTGTGGGTCAACACTTTCAATTTTGACATGTTCGTGTACATTCGTGAGCAGGTTCGGGCAATGGTAAAAGGACAATTTGTCTCAATGAGAGGTTATATCAAAAAATGTGGGATGTTGTCACCTCCAGAATGGATTATAGCAACGGGTGGGGCATCAGCAAACCATGGTATTTTAAGTTGTATGGTTTATGTATTTGGTTGCAATGTCTATACAGTTCAAAGACCATGTAAAATATATTGTCATGTTTTTGTGAAAAGATGGACATACATTTATTCGGGATACTTCGTATTTATCAGATTCGGCTTCGTTAGGAGCTGCATTATGGGCAGCTCATGGACTGTTGTGCAATACAAAAGGTGGCTTTGTACCAATTTCTTGCATGTACATAGATAAGTTGAAGAATACAGCTCTTGAATGTAAGCTTGCTGTGGCTAGCAACGATATTGAGGTTACTGATTATGCCAGCTTCGTGAAGAAGCGCATGGAATTGGAGAAGCTAAAGAGGTGGTGTAAACGCTAAGAAGATTAGCAAAAGAACATGTCCGTAGTCGAGATTTTGTAAATATGCAAATATTAAAATGCGACCCTAAAGTAAAATAGTTAATAGCCCAAACTTAGTGATGGTCGCAAAGTATTATTTTATAATTTTTTGTATATATCGTTGTATTCTTATTTATAATAAATTTTAGATGTCCCTTTGGAGGCCATTTGCAATTACACACCCCGCACAATCTCATCAAGATGGGTTTACCTCAAGCTCAAGATTTTCTTAATAGTATTAAGGTGTCTGGCATACCACAACAACGTTTGGTTCTAAAAGTAGGTGTACCTGTTATGTTACTTAGAAACATAGATGAGCCAGTTGGATTATGTAATGGCACCACACTTAAACTAAAGAAACTTGGTGACCGTGTTATCGAAGCTGAGATAATTTCTGGTAGCAATGATGGGAAAAATTACTTTCATTCCTAGAATGAAACTTATTTCATCGGACAAAAGAATACCCTTTCGGTTTAAAAAAAGACAATTCCCGTTATTAGTTTGTTTTGCGATGACTATCAACAAAAGTCAAGGACAAAGTTTGGCCCAAGTTGGTTTGTACTTGAAGAATCCCGTCTTTAGTCATGGTCAGTTGTATGTTGCCCTTTCAAGAGTCAAAAGCAAACAAGGATTGAAGGTTTTGATTTTGGACAATGATGGCAAGACTACAAACACCACAAAAAAAATGTTGTTTTCAAGGAGGTTTTGATTAATCTATAATTCATTTTCTATTTATATTTAATCTTTGGTTAACTCCTATCAATTTTGTAACTTTTTCGTTGTAATAAATATTAAGTAGCTTCAATTTTGTGGACATTTTATTTTTGAATCTATATGAACATTTTTTTTATTATATATAACTATTCACTTGAAGTTATATCATTTTTTTTGTTCTATGTCATTTACGATGAATTAACTAGAAAACAAATTAGTCCGTGCAACGCACGGATTTCACCTAGTTAGATGTATATAATGCTTTTGAATACATACTTGCTCATTCATCTTAGGAATGTCATTTTCTACCAACTTAACATTATCCAAAAGCCTATCACAATCAACCTCATCCTACTGAAAAGGAGAGAAAGGAGAGTTACATTTTTTTTTTACTAAACGTATTAGTTTAGACAATATTACCTTTTCATCGTCCGAATCCTTAACATCGATAACCTCATGCGATTTCATTGCTTTCAAGTTTGCCCCACGCTTTCTTGTCAATGAACCATCGCTTTCTTTTTTAGACTCCTCATTCTTTGGAAAAGTGATGTCCTTGTTCAAGTCGATGTCCTCATTCAAGTCAAATGCAACTTCTTTTTCTTGTCATTATTAAAATGATTGATGTCTTCAAAGTCCTATAAAAAAAAAAAAAAAAAAAACTATTTGTTAAGATTACATAGTAATATAATATAATGTAATGTAATTATACATACAACGAGTAAATGCATTTAGACATTTAGCATGGAATGAAATAATATGAATAGAGCATGGTGGTTAGTATGCAACCCTTTAATGTGATTAGTAACAAACTTTGTCAAATCCTTGTTGCATATATTTATATTTGACTCTCTCGTCCCGACTTGACTTCATAAACCACCGAATGAAAAATGGAGTGAATATAAT
>JAOXNX010088188.1:0-20338 GCA_028566075.1 Solidago caesia
ACTGCCAAATGAATGGGGTTGAGAACGATTGAGCAACACCAGCAACACATTCCTTAGAAGTATTATACAAAGCATGGAAAGTTACAAAGCATAGTAGACAGAAGTTTTGTGGGTTTCAACCAGACAGCAGGCAACAAGGAAGATTAAGAAAAATTACAAAGCACAAGATCAGTACCAGAAGTTTTGTGGGTATACTTCTAAACCTTCAGCCAGACAGCAGGCAACATAAAGAAACGCCCATATAATGAGTCTCCAATTAAACTGATTGGGCAGAATCATTTCAGTAATCATCAAAGCTTTTGTTATGAGGGCGGATGTGCCAAACCTTTTCAAAGCATTTTTGACCCTCACGCTTTCAACGGGCCTTTGTGCTCTCATGTACAAGACGACCAGGTAAGCCGCTAGTACAGCGCTCGACAACATTGAAATCCATGCCAGTTCTGTGCCCACCCTATGGAGACTGGATAAATCACGTCCTTGGTTATCCTTAATCTTGTCCATCCGGGACATTAGAAAACCATCCACCCCAAATGAGATAGTGCCTAAGACCCCAACCATTGCCACTTGAGTAGCTTTCCATCCTAAAAGATCTTGCAATCAAAAACTTCGCGAGCCGGTGGATCTGGCATCGTTCTCTTGATTGGATACGGCGGTCTCGAATGGAGTAAATTGCTGTGAGAAAGGGGAATACTCGTCCAGATTACTCTCATTGACCATTTCTTCTATCTCTGGAACAACATGCCTGTTCACACGATGCAGACGGGGCAGGGAAATTGACCCTCTATTAACAATCGGCAGATTACTCTCAATGTCCATTTCTTCTATCTCTTGAACTCTGTGCCTGTTTACACGATGCGGACGGGGCAGGGGAATCAACCCACTATTAACAATCCGCCGATTACTCTCATTGTCGATTGCTATGTCTTCATCTCCATCCCTATGGGGCGGGGGAAGCAAGCTACTATTAACAGTCAGCTGATTACTCTCAATGTTGATTGCCATGTCTTGATCTGAGAAATCTTTTTCATGTGTTTTGTTATAAACCCGAGCATCTCTCATAGTGTGATAACTGGGCTGCTCAAGTTCATTGCTCCCAATGCCCCTCAAGACATTCAAACCATCCCTCCCCGAAACCATCTCATCTTCAGCCGTCGCACCTTCAGAAGGGTTTAAACTGTCAGAATTCTCCAATTCATTGCTCCCAATGCCCCTCAAGACATTCAAACTATCCCTCCCCGAAACCATCTCATCATCAGCCGTCGCACCTTCAGAAGGGTTTAAACTGTCAGAATTCTCTAGTTCATTGCTCCCAAATCCCCTCAAGACATTCAAACTATCCCTCCCCAAAACCATCTCATCTTCAGCCTTCACACCTTCAGAACGGTTTAAACTGTCAGAATTCTCTAATTCATTGCTCCTCAAGACATTCAACATATCCCTCCCCGAAACCATCTCATCTTCAGCCGTCACACCTTCAGAAACACAAAACGACAAAACGATATGTTTAATTCACCTTGAAACATACATCTCCACCAATTATTTGTTGCTATATATGTTTAATTCTTGATGGGCGTTTCAACATTTACCAGATGACATGTTTTGCATTCATTCTAAACGACAACAAAGTAAATAAAGTTGATCTGGCCGGGCAGAGCCACATGAACTATTCCTAGTTTGGTTCACTCGAACCTATCTGCTAATATATTTTGTGTTAATAATTTACTGTAGCTAGATTTCATAGTCAAGTTTTAATTAGTCAGAAACCCATTGATTTTGTAATGCAAACATTACTAGCTACTTCCAATTAATCCCCAAACAGCTAACACCTTAGGCCTGTGAAGAAGCTGATCTGATCTCCTAGCTAGTGGCTAGCTTTAGATGGCCGGTGTGCTAGTTATGATCAACCTAGCTAGCTACTGGCCGGGAAAGTTTGTGTGATATTGTTTTTTAACTAACAAAATCCTACAATTTAACGGTTTACGAATTTTTAAGAAGGAGGTGCGTGATAGCATACTAAAACCAAAAATCTTCAATCATAATAAAACCATGTTCCATGATCTTCAGTCATATATAATAAAGCCAAATCAACTGTACATATATACGTACATACATATACATACACATAAACATATACAAATCAACTACATATATACATACATATACCTATACATATACATACACATAAACATACATACACATGCATACATTCATATTATTATCACACGCGCACACACACACATAGAAATTAATGATGATTTCACTAAAGATGATTAAAAAAAAGTAAATAATTAATATAGAGATTAAGAAATTAGTATACCTGATTCGAGATTGATGTTTCCGACGAGTAAAATCTCTGAATCCGATGATTTATGATGTAGAGAGATGGATCCGTCGTCATTGCTAAGTATCTGCTTTATGTTGTCTTCCATTGTTGGATGAATTGAAGGTATTTTCGAATGGCCTGGGGGAATAATGATGTTGAAGAGAGGGGGGTTGGGGTTGTTATGGATTGTTGTTATGAAATATGAAGGTTAGTGATGCTGTTAGGCGGTTATAAAGAGAGGGAAAGGGTTGGGGTTTTGAAATATAAAAGTTAATTGTTTCGAATGGTGATTTTTGTGGTGACAGTAAAGCGGTTAGGCGGTTATAAAGAATCCTTTTTATTTCTGTATGAATGTTTTATTTTATTTTATTTTTTTTTCTTTCTTTGAGCGGCAAAATATTATATGTACTATATAAAAAGAATGAACCAACTAGCAATATATTAGCAATATTATATGTTCATTTTAGTTTTTTTTGCTTTAATAAAAAGTAACTAATAAAACTATTGGAGTAGACATGTGGTTTGTAATTCACAGTGGCCAATGACATTTGTTGAATGCACATTCCAATTATGATGTCAGTGTCTATCAAATTTCGGTAATTAAAAGATATGACGCATAAATAACGACGAGATGTATATTCGTTAGAATTTAAAAATATATTTTAATTTTTAATATGTGATTTTTATGCACATGGTGAATTCAAAGTGGTACAATGAGCAAGAAAGTAACAGTTTATATCTCAAATAACAATTCTAAAAAAGAAGTTATATCTTCATCTGGGAATACAAGATGTGTGCACATATGCACGCCTCGAAAACCAAACGATATCATCGATGAACATAAAGAAAGAATATCATATCATATGTGCATGAACAGTCATATTAGCACATGTTCATGAACAGGCATATGAGCACATGTGCATGAACAGTCATATGAGCACATGTTCATGAATGGCATATGAACACATGTGCATGAACAGGTATATGAGCACATGTGCATGAACAGTCATATGTATGCAGGTATTTTGTAATGAATGTTTCATTTGATTAGTTGGTGATCACATGTGCATGAATAATCATATAGGCATATGTCAATAGAATTACAATGATTTGTTTTTTTTCTTTTGATATGTGCATAAATAATGTTATGAGCATATGTATGCAAGTATAAATAGTGCAAACATGTCTGGTACAAAAAAACTCAAAAAATTATTTGGAGAAAAAAAAAATTAAGATTAAAATTAAAGAATTCCTTAATTCAAGGAAATTTCAAAAAATGATTTGAAATACTAAATGTTTTTAAATAAAATGAATAATGATTTTACTAAAATACTCTTTTAGTTAAATTGAAAAAAAGTTTCCTAAAGGTTCTTGACCTTTTAAGGGTTCTCAATATAACTCTTCCCTTAGTATATATATGTATGAATGTTTTATTAATATCCAATCGATTCATTTTTTTAACCTGTACTAGTTTAATACCCGGTCGGTGACCGGGTAAAAAACAACAAAGTTGTACATAGCGTTTATGAAACACTTTCTATAATTTCAAATGAACTATAAACCAAATAATGATATACAATATATGTTTAATGATAATAAATTCAATATTTATATTTATCTATACTATAGTATAAAGTATGATTGTGAATATTGGATTTAATTCGAAACCTAACCTGAAACCAACTTGAAAAAAAACCATGTTAGATGCTTTAGACTTGCCAACCCGCCAACCTGACTTTTTTCAGGTCGGGTCCGGGTTGGGTTTATGGATAGTGAGGTCAACCCGCCAACGCAAAAAATCTTTTTAAATTAATTTAATTATAATTAATACCGACCCATTTAGTTCACATAAAACTAACTCATTTGACCTGCCTACCTGCCAATATACTTGACCAAAAACAACTCATTTGACCCCCTTGAACCAAAACCAACCCATTTGACCTATCCCGTCAAGCCACTTAACCCCAAAACAACTCATTTAACCCACTTGACCCAAAACCAACCCACTTGAAAGCACCAACATTAAACCCACTTGACCCAAAACCAACCTATTTGACCTGTCAACTCGCCAACCCATGTATTGATTTGGTCGACCCGAGTCGACCCAAGTCGAGTCCGGGTTGAAATTTTCAACCTAAAACTTTTAGTTTGTCGAGTTAGGTCAGAGATTTTCAACCCGTCAACCCGATTGAAGTCAATCTGGATCGACCTGATTGACAGTGCAAGTATAAAGATATGTATGTGAAAAGATGATTTTACCCCCTCACGTGTATTGCACATGCCATTACTTAACGATCCTTTAGTCTCAGTCAACGATAGGTATCGTCCTAGTGCATATTTAAAAAGTTGGGTATGTCTCGCGTAATAAAATTCACGCAGGTATGATACGTGCAATTTTGAACAAACCACATGTGTCATTCGTGTAAATTACCCTATTTATAATGAAAAAGTTTTTTCAAAAAATATTCATCTAAAATAAAAACGATAAGTATATATTAAGCTAGTAGTATTAAATATCAGAATAGAGAAAAGCTTTATATATATTAATATATATATACACACACTAGTCTAGTAACCGCGCGTTGCAACGGCGACAGTTTGCAGCGCGCGAAATGTCATGACGGTGATAATTTACAACGTGGTGCTCGCTTTTTTTTTTTTTTGCTGGTTAGAATTTTTGTTGTCGGTTTTAAGTATATACAATCTTTACAAAAAGTTTTTAAAAAAAGTAAACTATTCTTTAAATAATACGATTATTTTTTATCATACACAATACATAATGTTTCAAACATACACCTAAAAAAATTGTTTAGAGATCAACCTAGCCCAATGCGTTTGAGTACAATTATAAATGTGGCACACTCTTATTCCACGACTAACATAGCAATCTCAACACAGATTTTTTTCAAGTAGGATGACTCCATTCTAAATGATACTTGCAAACTAAAACAAAAGGGGGGGAAATGACAAATCCATGAGGATGCACCAGCAATCACAAATGCATTAATATTATTTTTTTAAAAATATATTATCCAATATTACAAGAATATGCACAAATGCACAAACAGTAATCCATATCTACCCTAAATATTCACAAGTACAACAGAATTATCTAATCTACATAAAGAAACAAACACATCGTATCGTACAAAGTTAACATCAGACTTGATAATGCTAAAAGGTCCACAAGTTCAACTCGGTACTCCAACCCTCTCAGCTAATGTCCCGGCAGCATGCACCTACCAACAAAAACATATATTAGTATTAAATGAGTATATTTAACTTTACCATGTTGATAAAATGAGAATATGAAGTATATATAACAAAAACAGGCTAACCAAAACAACATATGGGCTAAATAGTCCTGACTCAAAGAAATAAGGGGCTGAAATTGAATTGAAGTGTTTTCCACATGACCCATTGCCAATTTCAGTGTTTGCAGTTCCAATTATGGTGCTTTCTAATACATGAGGAGCTTGTGAATGCAGGTGGTCACTGCCACAATTTGGCCAATAAACTGGCTACCACCGAAACACCACTTATGTTCACATCTTCTTGAACTGTGATATCTCAAATGATAGTGCAAAAACAAAATAAAGACCACATAAACAGCTACATGGCCTTCTATGAATATTATTAACGCAATGCTACTTTTTGCAACTTTTTGAAGAATGCCCAGATTTTATTACAGCAATTAATTGTTAAAACTAATTACCCAATTTTTTTAGTAGTGCAATTTACAAGGTTGTAGTGACTTAAGTACATGTTTGGTGACTTAACCAGTTTCCTTTCTAGCTAGTTTTTTTTGGGGGGAAAGAGCTAACAATCAGAAGAGGACGTCTAAGGGTTGTAGTGACGCAGCAATTTAAAATCTAAATGGAGTTGATATGATGTTTGTAATTTTGTACATATGTACGCACACACACTCTGACACTCACTGGTGTTCAAAGTATTTTTGTAAACCAACCTCTAAATAAGAAGCAACTTCCATCATATGCATAATAAGAACTTAGGAGCAGAAAAAAAATATAGCCAACCTGTTCCCATAGTCATTGCGTTCACAAATATATGAAGCCAACCCCTTAATATATGAATCCACTGCAGCTCGGTCCTTAGTCCATCCATATTCGACAATCTCACAGCTTGCCCATGTATCAGTCTAGAAAATGAATCCTAAGTCAACTAAACAAGTCACAAGAAATAGTTAAAGTAAGATACAGAATTCAACCAGAATCCAAAACAAAATGACGCATACCTGTGCACATGTAGCTAGCACAAGCCGTTTGAACCGTATAAGCAGAACCAAAAGCAAAATCACCTCCATGAGTAACCGCAATTTTAGAGATACCATCAAGTAACGAACCATAAAGATCTTCACAAATCCACAGCTCTCCAAACTGAATATACACAAGCTACAGAAGCTTCTACCAACAAGGCCAGAGCTTTATACAACACTTTTTTCGATGACTTCCCATCTGAATCAAGACAGTCAAGACTCATTACTTTTAACCTAACCACCACTATGTAAACAGATAATTTGGTACTAATTCTAGTTTTTAATAACGACCCCTGCTCCCATCAATCACACTTCCTTATATGCCTAACAAACATTATTAAAAAAATTAAAAAAAAAAAACCTCATACACTATCTCCACAATATCACACTCATTTCCACGATGTCAACAAACTTCAAAACAAATCATAACAAATTACCTTCAAAAAAGCAAAAATCGATTTAAGTTGATCCTT
The DNA here is from genome assembly GCA_028566075.1 of Solidago caesia. Taxonomy (NCBI): domain Eukaryota; kingdom Viridiplantae; phylum Streptophyta; class Magnoliopsida; order Asterales; family Asteraceae; genus Solidago; species Solidago caesia. Next base: position 7,073 of record JAOXNX010088188.1, read on the forward strand.
CGTAACAACATCCACTCATTCCATAAGCTTCAGCTCCATCTGCGTTTTCTCAAGACAACTCCTGCAACATGTGGTAACAGTTTAAAACTTATAGTGGGCAATTTCAGAACACTTTGTTGTGATAATTAACAACACCCCCTTAGTCATGAAAAACGCTAGGAACTTCCTTCAAACTCAATTGGAACCAGTCCCGACACGTCACTCGACCAACAAGCAAGTAAAACATTTATACACTTTTAAAAATCAGAATAAGCTTTCATAGTTTAATGTATCATCTATAAATGGGTAAAAACAAAAAAAATATGTTATTATATAGTCATAAATAGGTGTTGATATATAGGTGTTGGTGTATCAGTACACATTTTCATTGCCATGGTAACAATTGTCTAGATTTGATGGTAACAAATCGCCCCCCACAGCCAACCCACTTACATCAGAAATTAAGATAGCTGATAACCCGAGTTCCAGAAGGTATTACTTTTCTCGATGCTGGTAATTCTAACAATGCATTTGCTGACTTCATACTTAGCAGACGACTACTCATTGGATGACCAGTACTCTAGGCCGAAAACCCTGGATATCCCAATCCAGCATTGTTCTCCCATCTAATAATGACCCAATGAAACTCTGTCCGAGCTGGATCCGTCTTAATGGACTGTTTAAGGTAAGCATGTACTCTTGGAAGATGTGGTTTTGTCCATCCAGAAAGACTTGCATGTAGGCTCTACTAACTTGAAGTAGATCTCTCGAAGAACTGTTTGTTTGCACCAGAAACTTAACGAAGCTAATTTTGTACATCAAATGCCCGAGCTAACAAAGTAAGATTACATAATAGCAGCAAGCCAATTGCACCACCATCCTCAGCTCTGGAATCTGTGGCAGGTAGTAGCTACGAGGCCTCGCTGAGAAATGAGATATACAGTTTCAGGTAAAGTTCAAACAAAATTTCAACTCAAATAAATTTATGACTAAGCCCAAAGTGTTAATGCAGTTGAAGCTGCCAACTGTATTTCTTCCCAAAAGAACTGCAATTTGACTTTTCTTGACAAACCAGACAGCTCTCACATAGAAAAGGAAATACCAACAGTTTTATTCATCAACAAAACCCATATGTAATATGTATATTATAATTTCAGATCGCCTCTCCCCTGCAACCGCTTTTATGGTTTGTTTGATTGCATAAATAAACTTTTTTTTATTTGTTTCTAATTTGATTAAACCAGATCTAGTATAAAAAAACAAAAGCCTAAAACAATTAACATAAAAGAAAGAAAATAAAATAAAAAATAATCTACCTTTTTTCCTTGAAGCAAATCAAACCTTCAAATCAATATGTATTACCATCAGGCTGAAGCAAAAAACAAAACAAATATAAAAATCAATACATACATACATCTACATAGTATATTAATCGAACCTTGAAACGGGCTGTTTGCCGTGTGGTCAATATACCCCACCTGCTTGCATGGCTAATGTTGTTGGACCAGCAGTAGAGTTCCCAACCTGTGGTCCACGTCTATGAACCCCGTTAGATCCAAACTCAAATTTTGTAAATAAAAATATAATATATTCTGAATGAAACATTTAAGCATTAAATGTGAACCTCTTGAGAAGATTGAGAAGCTTGCGGAGATATATGATCAATAATCTTCTTGAATAAGAGATCCTAATCTGCTTTCAATCTCTCCACGGTCATCTCAGATGGTGCAAGAAACATTAAAATCACATACGTATTACAAGATTAGATGTGTGTTAGTGTGTGTGTGTCTTGACATTTGACAAGTAACTCACCACATCTTCAGGTTTGACTTTTCGTTTGGTTTGGTCCTACTTTCTTGCCAATAGTAGCGATTGCAGGGTCTGCCTTTTTAGCAGCAGGCTTGAGACAGAAAATTTAATACTTAATATCAAGTAATTGGATGAGACATCAATAATTCAACAAAAACCATGAGGTACAATATTAGTTAACCTCACATAGCTGGAAGAGGTCTCTGGCCACTCAGATGATACAGCTCCACTTGATGCTCGGACAACTACCCAAAAACAAAAATAAAATCAATAGAGTGATTCTTAAAATCACATGGGTGTCTCTAGTTTAAGTGAAATGTTAATAATAATAATAATAATAATAATAATAGAAATTGAAAATATAAACAAACAAGATTAAATGTTTTTTTCTTAATCAAAATCAAACTAAACTTCAACATAAATAAACAAATATAAAGAAAAAAAGAAACCTGTTGATAAGCAGATTTGGAACGGAGATAAGACCGATTTGAAACCTAGATGAGAGCAATTGTGTATTAACAACAGAGAGAAAATAACATATCTATACTATATTAACAAAAGCCCCCAAAAAATTAACATAAAAGAAAGAAAATAAAAATAAAAGATAATCTACCTTTTTTCCCAGAAGCAAAAACCAACAGCAAATCTCAATATGTATTAGCAACAGCTTGAAGCAAAAAAAACAAAACAAATATAAACATCAATGCATACATACATCTATATTAATCGAACTTGAAATCAATATCAATATATATAAGAAAGCGACTGCATCTCAGAGAGCAGATTTGAAACCTAGATGAGAGGGGGATTTGAAATAAGAGCATTTGAGGAGGGATGAGAGAAACTGATGATTTGAAATTTGAAATGAAACCCTAAATTTGGATAGAAGAGGGCGGGATAAAGGGAGAGTCTGTTCCAGAGCTTAAGAGCTTTAAAATCTTTGTGCATTAAGACGCTTGTACATCATGCTTATTTTACTCGTATTTAAGACGCGTACAAGCAAAATAAGCATATGATGTACAAGCGTCTTAATGCATAAAGTGGTGAAATACCTTAACTGCCCCTCCTATTTGCTTATATATATAGTACTAGTCTAGTACTCGCGCGTTGCAGCGGCGACGGTTTATAGCGCCCGAAATGCCGTAACGGTAATTATTTACAAGCTGTCTAATTTTTTCTACGAGATGTGGCATTTTGAAGTGACACCTAAGCGTGTCTATCATTGTAAATATTAGTTGTGGATTAGGTTCAGGAATTAAACAAACCCCATAAGTGTATTCAACTTAGCCCAACTGAAAGAAATAACTAATATGCAAACCTATCTAAACGTTCAAACACTTTATGTGAACACTTAGAATAAAAGACTACAACTACTTTTGAGTTTTGAAAAACAACTTGCAATTTCTAAAAATATTCATTCAACGTGAGTATTAACATTAAAACAAAATAAGATGGACAAAAGATAGAAAGTCAGCTAAGATAAATGGACAGTTGATACAGTTCATGCATGTCAATATTCAACACAAACAACGATTACTTCATAGAGAATGCCAATCAAGTGGCTTTGTGTATCATTGCCTTTGCATAAAGGAGCAAACCATGAACAAAGGATTTAATCTACATTTAGGAGAAAAGCCATATAATAATATAATAATAAGAAACTAATACAAAATGGCCAAGTTAAAAAGAGTTACTAATCCAATGTCGATGTTACCCTCATCCTGTATTCCAGCATTAGATAACCAAAACAAGAAACTTGTACCTGCAAACCACCAGTAAATAAGTTGACAGTACTCACCAAAATCAGTGCATTTGCCTTCGGGGTATGGTACTAATCAGAACCAAAAAATGAAAATAATCATTTACGATAAAACCGGAGGTAGCAGGAGTGTTTGGATGTGCTTTTGTTGTTTAAAGTTGTAATAATCAGATAACTACATGTTAGAGTGTCAACAGAAAGCAAAGAGTCTCCTAGCTTTGTCATTATCGAAGGGTATTGCGGTCATATGACTACAGGTGGCAAAACGATCAGGTTGAGTAAAGGGTCAAAGGGGTAATTTTTAGTACTGGTCACAGGTCGGTGGGGTTGACTCGATATACTTTTGGTGTAAATTTTTTAGTTTTTGCACATACGAGTGTATGGGTAGAACGTGCTCTTCGATACTCTATTGGAATTAAATAAAGTAAGTGAGTAACAAGTAATTTTGTAACATTATGATTTATGCATTATGAATATGGGTGTACATTACTCAAATGACAGATTATTTTAAGAAAGCCATTTTTGTTTTAAAGTAACCTTTACTTCACGAAGAAGGAAAAAGAGTAAAGAAGAAAGGAAAAAATTTACCATCTTAAACCTGCAATGCAATGTACACACATATCCATCAGGTCCAAAATGAATTTTCCAGAAAAGTCTACTGATATAAATGTCACCAAACAAAAAATTAAAGTACCTCTACAAAGGCAGGCTCAAACCCACAATTTTCAGCAACAACCCATATTGGTTGAGCAGATGGAGATCTGAGAAGTGAAAAGGTGGAACAGGCGGAAAGCCTGGCGTGTAGATATTTGGAATATTTTGTGTGTAAGCTTTTCTAGCAAGGGATTACACTAATGAGTTTTTTCTTCTGAATTCACAATTATTATTTCAGAATATAACCTTGGCTGGAGCGGCGAAAAATATCACCCGGTTGCACATTAGTGGTAATAGCATCTGATACATTCGAAGCCGCACCACTGAATAATGCTTGTCGTACAACACTAATCACTTTTCTGTCCCACCATTAACCTGTTTCATCATTAACAATTAACCAATCAGTTCACTGAATCAGGAAAGTACACAAAAATGAAAACTAAGAGCGGTGCAAGGACACCCATGCACCTAGAATACCAGGAAACTCGACTTTGAGCAGGATGAAGACACGGTGCAAGGGATCATTTTGTCGCACATCCATTTTATGCAAGCATACATTACGTCCTGCCGAGCATACATGAGGTCCTGCTGCTGCTGGAGGCTGTCAATCTTAGTCTCCATACCGCTGACCCTGGTCGATATCAGCTCTATGACCTCCTGCGTCTCATTTGGGAGCCGGATGACCTGATAGGAGTAAACATGAATTGGGGTAAGTAAATAAGTATATATAAACCAAAGGCTTCATAACTGTTCTGCATCATGTAATTCAACTACAATAGAAGGAATTCTATGTTTCAAAACGATAAGCACAAATGTACAAACAGAAAGACTATTAAGAATCGCAATTTATAACATCCGTGCAAACAAACTATACCTTCATATGCATATGTCAATAACTATGAATCAAGATTTCGACACTCAGATTTTGCTCGAAAACTTTAAATTAAGTATGTTACATTTTGGAGTTTTTCGCTATATTTCAAGTGGGTTTGGAGTCACAAAACCTAACATGATCGCTGCTTAGAAACCTAACCAACTATACTCTTCTAAATCAAAAAGTTCACCACCACAAACCCCAGTTACAATAGCTATAACAAATTGGAATTTTAATCATATACTCTCTATATGTATACACTTCACACGGTCTTCCTTTTCTTATGCGCTTTCTGCCATTTAAGGTAAATCTGGTATGACAATCCAGTAAACACCATAACCACACTCCCCCATTGCTTTCTAGATAACGGATTGCCACCAAGCAGTGACGACACCACAATGCTCACAAACTTAGTCTAATGTATAGTCTGCAACACAAAACCAAAACCATCAAAGGTTGACTTTTAAAAGTCAAACCTGCCAACATCAAGCACCACCCCATATTACACATAAATGCCAACCAATACTTTTTTGTCAAAACAGGTCCCAAGCCAACTAAAGAATCATAACAAACCCAATTCATTACAAACAATAGTCCTAAGAACCTATTCATCCAAACCACAATAACCAAAAAATCAATTATTGTGACTTCTCTATAAACCATGTTGCTAAAGAACTGTCTAACCAAAACTTTAACCAAGTAACTACCAAAACAAACAATTAACCAAATTGAGCATGAGTAAGGAGTTACCCTACAAATCACCAACTCTGCCAACCACCATATGAAATCAAAGCTCATAAAATCTGAAATAAATCCACCATACCAGCAACCAAACCAAACAGGAGCAATCCAAACCAAACCACTAACCCAGCCCAGAACCCAAATAAACCCACAAGATACAAAACAGACTAAACACAAAGACCAAGAGACAAACAACAATAGACACGCTCTTCTGGCCCTCCAACATCTCCAGAAAAGAAGAGAACAACTCAATACCTTTGGAACTCTTATAGCCTTACACCCATTTACAGTCAGGAAGCATAAATACTTAAATTGTGGTTACAGAGATAAAGAACTAAAGATTGAAACAGACTAACCTGATAGGACCGCGGTGGGTGATACGGTTGCTCGCCGCCCCGCTGTTCCACCTCCCCTTCCTGCACCCTCTCGACGTCAACGGCCGGCAACGGGACAGTCAAATCCAACGGCAGCTCCATGTCTGCAGTCCAAGGGGTGCCTAGAAAGGTCACCAAAGTAGGTACATGGTTGATTAACTTGAGAATTTGCATCCCATACATCGTCCTCTTGCCGTTTAAGAACAGTTTGACCGACTCTAACTGCAGGGTCTCAATCTTTTCATGTAGATTCAAGGATTGTGCGATCGTCGAGATGATGTGACCACAAACAATCTTCCCGCCGGGCTTCCTACGGTATACATACACATCAATATTCCAAACATAAAAACTTAATTCATTATAATGAAACCAAATAGCTAAAAGGTTGTAACATTACTTAGTGTGAAATCCATGGATGTATTGCGCGAGAAAGTGGGCCAAGTTGCACGGCTATCGCTTAAGAAGACACAACAGGAGAAACAAGTATGTTACCGACATCCATTCTCCGCCTTCGTTACGTCCGTTGATGGTCTTGCTGTTCAGGCGGTGCAAGTAGCGGTACAGAGGGTCACTGTTTAAAAATGAAAGAGGTTTAATATAGTAGAGTTAAAACTGAATAGCAAAATGGTTAGTTGTAATAGTAATAATAGAAAAAACAAGAATGCACTTTATTGGTTTTCATTTGATACCTGATGTTCATTACTTTGTCGTTCTTCATGTTCCCTTTCCCTTGTGATCCACCAGTGCCAAAGGCTTTGTTCTGATCCGTTCAAACCTGTTGGCTTCCAAAGAGTCCTTTTTGTACTTTGTATGCGGGTAGGCCTGTAGTAGGCGGTCGTCGTCCGTAACGGGCCAAGGACCAGCGGGCACTGTCTTTCATCGTTTCGAAGTACATGAATCCTCCTCATAGGATCCTTCTTCTTCAGTAACCGACAGCTGAAAAAAGTATAAAAAAAGTTAGTGGTTTGTTACAAAAAAGCAATGATATTCTTGTAAAGAGGCAATTAAAATATGTTAAACAACAATGTCATTATATTTGAGTCACAACATTTCATACAAGCCTCAATACATATGTAGGATAATTAAACTTTAAGACAAGATACTTTTGCAATGTGACTGTATTAGTGTGACAACATATCATGTAATACAAGCGTAATGTGTAATGTGTAGTAATTGAGAAACCAGGATGTCGAAGATTGGACAATAAATTCAAATTCGAAAAACACCAAATACGCCAATCAAACAACCAAACACAATAAACCAATGAACATACAGTTTGCTATCAATTAATGTAATGTGTAGTAATTGAGAAACCAGGATGTCGAAGATTGGACAATAAATTCATATTCGAAAAACATCAAATACGCCAATCAAACAACCAAGCACAATGAACGTGGGATATATAATTACTCTAAATAAATAACGAATGAAGCAAGTGAAAGAAAGAACCTGGAGGAGGAGCAATGTGATTCTTAAACAATTGACCCAGAAATCACACATTGTTGTACTGAAGAAGTGGCTGAGCACAATGGTGCCCCGATATAATGGCTACTCCATGCTGAAAACAAAACCATATATTAACATAAACAGGATACTCACATAAAGTGTATCTTTTTTTACACAAAAGCATATATTGGCATTCCCTTTAGTTGTCCATTTGGATCATTTTTAGGATGAAATGTGACTGACAATGAGCAGAGAAAAGTCACTAAATCTGTTGGATGAAGGTCCTCAACATTAAATGAACATAGAGCAACAGGATGAAGAGTCTCTGAAGGTACTGGTCCATAGATGCGAATACCAGGAACTGTACGAAGGTTGTCATAAGATAATTAGCCGGTTCTACCTAATAAACGAATTTAGAACATATAAGTAACTCGTCTCAGATAGATACACACACTACCTGTATTCAACCAATATATACTAAAAAATCTACCTGTTTATTTATTCTTTTCAAAATAACAAATAAATAGATATTAAAATAAAAAATAATTACAAGTTTATGTGGTTTGTGATCTGTCTTCCCCCATGATAATAATCAGCAACATAAAGTGTAAAAGATATCATATAAATTAAATAAACAACATATCAAAAGTATGAAGTAGATCGATGTAAAACACAAACAATGTATTTTCAATAAAGAAGAAAACCGTGGTGGTGGTTTGAAAACCGTGGCTTGAAGAACATCATCATCACAAATAAGCAGATCCATTAGATCATCATCACAAATCGGTATTTAGCCGTGTTGGTGCTAAAATTTATAAAAATAAAAAAGAAAGAAGAAGCTTAAACATATCCATTAGATCTAAACATACCTCAAGAAGAAAACCCTAATTGAAGAACAACACACAAGAAATCTGCAAAAATAAAAAAATCGATTAGATCAAATAAAATCACAAACCGATCTGGGTTCTATATAAAAAAAAATTCAAACCTCTGGTCATGATAGATGAGATGAGAGAATGAGGAGAGAGGCGTTTGAGAGAGAGAGATGAGGAGCGTGTGTTTCCTTTTTGAATTTTGAACGGCGGATTGGAGAGAGAGAGAAAGAGAGCGCGCGCGCGCGAGTTAGAGAAGCTTTAAGACCATGGTGCAATTAAGACCTTGTATTAGGGATGAGCACGGGTCAAAACCCGACCCGACCCGGACCGACCCGACAAAACCCGAAACCCGAAAAGTCAGAAAACGGGGACCCGAGGCCCGGACCGAAAGTGGGTCGGGCGGGTCGGGCGGGCTCGGGTTTGACCGGGTTCGGGTCGGGCTAACCCGGTTTAAACCGAATGCGTGATGTGATTTTAAAAAACTGGGTAGATCTGTGTGTGGTGGGTGCTTTCTGTAATCTTCGACTCTAAAACAATTAATAATGTTTAAATGATTAAACACTAAATACCTTAAAAAAAATATGTTGAGGTGGTAGAGAGAATCAGAGAAATGGAGGCGTTGAGATAGAAACAAAAATGAGGAAGATGTTGGGTTTTGTGTGTGTATATGGTGGGTTGGTGATAATATTGTTTATTGTTTAAGTCCTAGTAAATTCATCACAGTTACCTAACCAATTTCTAAGCCGTCGGATCATCTCATATCTAAACATCCTACTAACTTCCACGTAGCCTCTACCAACCTTTGAATTAAATATATACAAATTTTGGATAGTATTCTTCCACGTATCACATTAACAAGATCTATTTTATGGATATTTTTATAAAGAAAAAGAGGAAAGAAAGTCAAACGTTTTTATTCTTTTTTCTTCTCTCTTCTCAGTTCTCACATAAACTCCAATAAACTTTTTTACTTTTTATGAAGAACTACAACATAAATGTCTTTTTTGTTTAAATCTTTTCTTTTTGTTGCTAATTCATGGTTCCAAAAATAAAAGAAACACAATAAAAAGGTGAAATTGGGATGGAGCTGGCAGTGTGTGCTTGTGATATCCAGCCGCCTCGCAAAGAAAAATAACAAAAATGGGTGTTGTGTTCCTTTGCTGCTGTGCTTCGAGAAGAACAAAAAGAGAGTGCTGCTGTGCTTCGAGAAGAATAAAAGGAGAGTTGCCTCTTTTATTTCCATTCTCGTTTTTTTAGTGATGAAGATTGAAGAACCGCTCGCTGCTAGTATCAAAAGCTCCCAAAACCATTTCATTTTCGGTTGTCGGGTTTTTCCGGGTTTTGGCCTGAACCGGCCCGAACCGGACCGAAACCCGAAAACTAACATTTTGGTGGACCGAAGACCGGCCCGTATGGCTGTCGATCGGGTCGGGCCGGGCCGGGTTCGGTCGGGTCTGGGCCGGGCTTCGGGTTTCCGGGTTTATATCTCATCCCTACCTTGTATCCATGCTTATTTTGCTTGTATAAAAAATACTTAAAAGTCTTGATGCTAATTCAGGTTGATGCTTATAAGATAGTAGATATATATAGATATATAAGATGGAAAAAGTTAGATTGAGAACGTTTAAAAAATCAAAAAGAATAATTATCAGCCAATCATTTTTTTACCTTTTTTTCTCTTTTTTATTTCATCTAATTCATTCAAAATCTTTTATCTTAAAAATCATACATCGATAAATTATAAAAATTATATGGGTGTTCTTAAAATTTCGTCCTCTTTCATCAGAGAGGTCATCCGATATACTTTCGATGACTTTTTAATTTTCGGGCGGAGCCCGTGCGGCTAAGGGTGGAGCCCGTCAGGTAGATCACCCCATCACCGATCAGCCACTATGACCTATCACCTCCTATGACCTATCACCCCACCAGATACCCCTTACTAATACCCTTGAGGGCTACGCCCGATAAGGGCGAAACCCACCTGAACGGGCTACGCCTGTACCGTATCATCATCTGATTTTTTATTTTTATTTTTTTATTTGAGTGGGTTTTATTTAAAAAAATATTAAAAAATTTTAAAAATTAAAAATGAAAAAAAAAAGGTAAAAAAAATAATAAAAAAAAGGAAGAAAGGAAAGAAGTTGAGGGAAATGTGTGGCGGAAATTTGTCCCTTGGTTTTCAACATTTTTCTAGTTTTCACAATAACCCAAATATATAATAGGAACTAGCATATATAACTTATATTAAAAGAGGTTCATTTAAGCTCGTTTAGGCTTGCAAGCCTACTCGAGTTTGGTGTTTGAAGCTCAAGCTAATTTATTCATCGAACTCAATATTAAGCTCGGACTCGACTCAGGGTTGTTTAAGCTTGGCTCCATTCGAGCTCTTAGCTAGTCGAGCTCAAGTAGCTCACAAGTAGCTTGACTCGTTTATGTCCCTAGAAAAATCTGTGTTTTTGGATGTTATTGTAATGGACTGGATATAAATACAAATTGTATAATCACTTCCCAAGAAATTGTGTTAAATGTAGAATCAATAACCTGTTTTGCAAAGAGAGTTTTAGAAATTGTGTGTTAGGTTATGTGTGTATCTTTTGTGGATAGATCCCAAACGTCTTAGAAGACAAGGCAGTTATAACTGCATTAAACTTCTGATAAAAGTTGGGGACAGTTATATGCACAACACAATATCAATGATTGGACCAAGGGGCGCTCCCCATAGACCTCACTAGGGGAACGGTCCCTAGAATTCCGCAAGGGAGCTCGATCCCCTCAAACCCCGTTATTTTGGTCCAGGATACACATTATTTTATGCCATATAGTTGCGGGAGGATAATCGGCTCTCAAATGAAGCGCAAATACATAATAAGAAGGAATGAAATTAAAATAGACGATAGAAAAGGAGATGAGAGGCTGTGGTGGCAACAGACAAGGTGGCATAGCTGCAACAACGAGAATTGAGGCATGTCAACAAGACCTATGACTGTGGTGGAGAAGAGTTGGAGGATCATTGCGGTGGTGACGATTATTAAAAAAAAAAAAACTAATATAACATGATTTATATGTACATGTGCCCACAAAAACGAAAGCAGGGTTAAGAGTAAGAAAACTATCACTTGGGGATAGTGGGGAAAAAGGCAACGGACATGTTTTTTTTTATCTTTCCTTCAACCCATTGAATAACTGCCCGTATGCAAATAAGAAAATGTTTTTTATCAATCCCACTCCGATTTTTTGAATCGCACAATGTTGATTTGGACTATTACATCAACCATTACGTCATGGACCCTTTTGGCGTTTACATGGGCTTGTCTATCCATGAAACGGTTGATTATCACTATAAATCGCCATCTATATTTGCCAACTAATTGTGGTGCTTTCTTATGTTAAATATCATGATAATCATAACTTTTGCAAACGAACTGATAATATTCAGATAGATTTTGTTCTTCTTGTATTGCTTTCCAAGTATGCAAAGAGCATTACCAGATGATTAAGTGCTTACATGTTCATAGAAATTGATAGTGGGACCTTCACAGCCTGCCCAATTCGGGCTCTGGGTTCACCCAGAGCTGGCCTAATAGTGTATATGGGTTAGGCACATGCCTAAGGCCCCCAAATAGTTAGGGCCTCAAATTTTATGTGTTGTACTAGTGTTTTGGGCTATGATGAATAAAAATATGACACCACAAATCCACAATAAAGCGTTTATTGTGATTTATGTTAATTGATTTTTATTGTGAAAAGTGTAAATAAAAATATATTAATTGATTTTTATTGTGATCTATGTTAATCGTATAAATAAAGATAAAGAACACCGGAGAAGTGTATTAAAAAGAATGATCGCCCTTGTAAAGAATAAAAAAAGCTAATCAAGTGGTGGTTAGATAAAGCCATTGTAAAGATAGAAAAAAGGCCTCCAAAATTAGTCTCTCCTAGAGTCACCAAAAAGCTTAAGCCGGCTCTGGGTTCACGGATTTGTATATGCATATTTATGTTCACTTTGGTTCATCATATTTACTGGTTCGATAATTCAGTATTATGTTTACTAAAGCATTTTTATTAATTGTGGTATAACAGAAGTAGTTGACCTCTTATGAAGTTTACATTTTTGCTCTTAAAGTGCTCATTGTCCTTCCTTTGTTTCAGGTTTGAAACAGAGTTTATCAGAAAAATTATCAATACAGTTTATCATGAGCTAGATTTGAAACATCTAAGTACCCCAGCCCATTTAATTGGAATGGACACTCGAGCTGAAGATATCAATTTCTGGTTGAGAACTGACCCATCTAGTGCTGAAGCTCTAGCGATTTGTGGCATGGGAGGCATCGGTAAGACAACACTGGCCCAATACATTTATAACTCAAACAAGCAGAACTTTGAAAGCAGCAGTTTTCTTATGGAAATCGGGAAGCACTACAAACAACCTAATGGTTTACTTGGGCTACAGAAACAACTTCTTGCAGACATTTCAGGGCTTAAGGATGAAACAAGTTGTTGTTCTCCTGAGATTACAAGTAGGATTGAGGTTGCCTTGCAAATAAAAAGGGTACTTATTGTTCTTGATGACATTGATGACCAAAACCAAATAGGCGCTCTACTTGGAACAAAGACTTTGCATACAAAAATCAAGATCATAATAACTACTAGGGATCTAGATATACAAGCATGGTTTGGTTCCATATCCTGCAAGTGCCAGGTGTACAATCTTAAGTTGCTGAACGATCATGAATCATTAGAGCTTTTTAGTTCCCA
>JAOXNX010092108.1:0-20113 GCA_028566075.1 Solidago caesia
CCCCCCCCCCCCCCCCCCCCCCCCAAAGACATTTAGACTTTGAAATGACTATATTACCCATTTTATTTATTCACTAATTTAAACATCTCTACCTAATATACTTATAATACCTTTAATGAAATAATTTACAACATATATCCCTCAACCCTTAAAATAACTACACTACACTTTTACATCAATTACTTTTACATTCACCAGCACACCGCCACCACCGCCGCCACCGCCGCCGCCACCACCATCACAAACGCATCGCACAGACATGCGTCTAGTATATATATTATTTACTAGGTTATACCCCGTCCATCAGACGGTGCATATAAATAATCGAATTATTACTTCCCAACATTAATAAGTGATGGTACTAAAATCTAACTCTAAACGGTTTAATATTGTTTTTTGTACTTAATAAACATTTATACATATGTTTTTACTTATTATTCGCCCCTAAAATAATAAAGTTTTAAATGTTAAAGCAAAAGAAAATTTAATTGAATTTTTAAATTATTAAACTTGAAGGTCAAAACAAACAGTAATCCATTAATTTTTAAATTACTAAATTTGAAGGTCGAAACAAATGTACTTGTATATTTATATTCAATGAAACTTGTGTGCCTACATGACTCAACTCACAATAGTAATTCATTAATTTATCACTCATAATTATATGCAGAGTATATAGATGTAAGTTATGAGAATGAACTTGTTTTTTTTTTTATAAATAAAAGTGTAAAACTAAACCGATCGATCTCAAAATTTATTGATTCACCAAGTCCATTAATTAAAGAATAAAACTAAACTCTGTTGTGTAACACTAAATATCAATTTATGAGAACTAATCAAGTGCCAGTAATTATAGTTTAGTATTGAATTATATTGGTGACAAACTATGTTTTGATTTCATTTGCATGTTGCTAGAAAACAGAGTACAATACAAAAAATAATGTGTTGTGTTATTTATAAAGAATGTAATTATGTTTAGTTATTATTAAAATATTTATCAAATTGGATGAAAAATATAACATACCATGTAATTAAAAATATGTTTATATTCAAATGACTACATAATAAAAAAGTCAATGTTAGAATTTTAACTTAGTTATATCGTAATAGTGTGATTAAAATTAAAATAACTTAATTAGTAAAAGTAAAAATAAAATTAAAATGCATATGTATTTACGATTATTTTATTTATTTGTGAATAAATGTTTATAAATTTACTAATCATTTACATGAACCATATAATATTATTTATTACTTATTTATTTAGGAGTCTCTTTCGTTTATTTATTGAATTAAAGTGATCCATAAATGAACCATACAGTATTTACGTTAGTTTTTTTAATTGTTAAGTGCTGAGTATATTAAGTAACTGAATACATAAATAATGTCTGTATGTATTAAGCAATAATAGATCATTTACGATTATTTTTGTTTATTAAGTTAAAAAAAAACATTAAATTTGGCTTAATGTATTAAGTTATTAATTTTTAAGTTTATAAAGAAAAAAGTAAACGAGACCAAGAGTTTTATTTTTCTCTCTCTCATAAACAAATAAAATACACAACTTCAGATTTACTTGCCTAAAGTTTACCAATGGGAGCTACATTACATGTTAAGTTCGCCGGAAAAATCATCTTGATGTTACCCGAGACGACTACCATGTGTTAACGGGAATCTAAGGACCGTCATCCGCTTCTAATTTCGCTGCCATCTGGGCCGGTTGCTGACCACCGTCCCCAGTTCCTAGTTTCCAGCCACCAAACAATTTAATAAATGAAATAAAATATAGTTTGTTTATTTTTCAAAGTTTGACATGGTTGGGGCTAGAAAAAGCAGTAGCTAGTTTTTTGTATTTTGTATTTTTTAGTCAAAGTACACTGTTTTCGAATTTATTTATGGGGGTGACGAGTATGCTGCTAGCAGCAGCGATAACTGCTGCTCTCCTCACAGTTTTTGAATTTTTTTTTTTATTTTTAATCATGTGCTTGAAATGAATATGAGGGCAGCTAGAAGCATCTAAGTTTTCCCCTTGATTTATATGGTTGGAATTACTTTTGTTTAAAATTTAATTTAAAACACATAATGAACATTTTATATTTCATGAAACAACCGGCTACCGAAAATGTAGGTAAAACGCTACACATAAAAAGTGGGAAAATGGCTAAACTACATCCAATGAAGTTTTTTCCAATAAGCCCATATAAAATATACAGGAAATGAAGGAGGTTTTTTTAGCGGGTTTTACTTAAATGTACTTCATCGTTTCTTTTTCTTTTGCTATCCCGAAAATGTTTATCTAGAAAGTTTTGAGCTGTTTCTAAGAAAACATGAAGAAAAGAATGACTATAGCGGAAGAGAAAAACTTGATGATTTAGTTCGTCGGGCTAAGGTGGTATTTGTTGGGAAGATTTAATCTGTAAAGAATGTCTAAGTAAAAAGTTCACACACGCATATATATATAATGTCTAACTAAAAAGGTCACATATATATATATATATATATATATATATATATATAGAGGTTGGTTATTATAAAATAAGTATTATTGTAAGACAAATAAGATAACATTTCAACCCTTGGATCAAATAGATCAAAATTTAAGTTAATTAATTCTTTTTAAATTAAAACATTAATGATAAAGGATATATTTGTCATTTACTTTTATTTGTCTCTTATCTTTCTTCCTAAACTTTTGCCTTTTTTCCTTCTTTTTGACTCTTCTTAAACTTTTGCCTCCATAAACTCTTTTAGACTTTTAGTTGCAGAATCCCCAAGCAACATACACAAAAATTATCTCTCTTTATAAAAATAAAAATAAAAGTAGAGAACAGTTAATACAAATGAATATGATAATAATTTCTTCCTCTCTATACATCAAAAAGTACGATGATAAATTGATAATTTATTTCTCTCTTTATACAAAACATACAGAAAAGTAAATAGTAAATACAGTAAAAAAAAAAAAAGAGTGAATAAACAATGTACCAAAGTGATGATGCATAAACGTAAAATAACATCTTTGATGCACAACCCATACGCAACCATGAATAAACAAAACCAGACATCATTAATGAAAGTGCTGATGCACAACCGTAAAATAACAAAATATTGATGCACAACCTTTTATTAACCATTGGTGCACAACCGTTTAATAGCCATTGTTGCACAACCTTTTATTAACAAAACCATTACCCGTTGATTCACATCCATTTAATAACCATTGATGCACAGTCGTTTATCACAGAACCATTACTCGTTGATGCACAGCCTTCGACTACTAGTTTCCTTCTGGTCATTGGTTTGGCATTGAAATCCGTCACCAGTTATCGATGGTGTTGCCGGTGTCACAGACGGGTTCATCGGGAAAAAGTATTACCGCCATGGTTCCTCAACGTATAGATGAAGAAAGGTGGTTGTGGTTCCTCAAATAGATGGTGTTACCGGTGGCATACGTGGTGGTAGACTTCGGTAGTAGAGAAAGAGGGTTTTCGGGAGTAGGGAGGGTGGCGGTAGCTTGCGGCATGCAGGAGCAGTGGTGTGCAGTGCCCAACGATGGCCGGAGAAAAAGGGCGGAGGTAGATGGTGGAGAGAGGGGTAAGGTTTGGAGCTTTTTTAGGGTTGGATTGTTTTGAATGGAAAGATTGTTCTTTTATGGGCTCACTAAAAAAACACACGATGGGTTTATATATTTCCAGATATGTATTTTACATAATGTCTAAAATACCCCTGAAATTATAATTTATTTTTAAAAATTATCATGTCACATGTCACTTTCACATAGTGTCTTGCTTATTTTATATTAATAGTTGTTTTATTTTACCCTAAACCTATATATATATATATCTATTAGTTGCAATAATGAGAATTCCCCAATTTATTTGATGAGAATGTGAAACGAAAGAAAAAAAAAATCCCCATTAGGTTAGGAATTGAGTGATACATATTATAAAATATTTCACTAAAAGTATTTTTGATATATCGACAAAAGGATGGAAATAGACAATAGAAAGACAAGAGTAAAATAGGCACTTCAAACTATCATTTGAATAAAAAAAAAAATTGCTCTTTTATATATGAGTAAAGATAATAAATAAAAATACAAACATACCCTTAGTATTTTGATTGTTTAACCTCTATGAAAGAGAAGTTTCATTTTACAACTTATATTAGTTTTATACAAACCCTTTTTAATGAAAAATAACTTGAATGATCCAAAACATCTAAAATGCACAATTTTGACCAATTCTTTTTCAGTTTTTTAAAGGTAACCAACAAAATCATCATACGATTGCAAAATTGGAAGGAGATTTTCAAAATCGCGAGACGATTTTCGAAAAATTTTATCCCCACAATGATAAGATTTCTTTTGAAACTTTATGTGCATGCAATTATATAAAAGGTACAATACATAAACTTTACCCTTTTTCAAAAATACTTATCATTGTGTGACCAAAATTGTGCATCCAAAAAAAAGTTCAAAATTGTATATTTAAGTCACCCAAGTTATTCTCAAAATGGTAACATAGAATTTCAATTATAACAAACAGCATCTATTTAGCCTTTATTAGTTTGTGTGACCACACGGGTTCTAATCTAGTTCACATAAACATGGCACATAAAACTTATCAAAAAAGTGAATTTTAGAGGCTAAACAAAATATAGAAAAATGATGTGTTAAAGGTAAGAGTTATTAGAACATATGTACACGAATCTTAAAACGATATAAGCCCATAGGGATCCCTAATTTTCTAGCTTTAAGTCAGAAGTAGATGTCTTGATTTATAATGTTGATACATCACTAATATCAAACCAACAAAAGCACCAACCTTTTCGATTTGATGTAGTCGTGAGGCGATTTTGACCTCTTTGCATTTAACCCGAGACCTGTACCATACTCCACGCTTTTGACTCTTGAAAATCCAAAAAACAACTGAAAAGTTAAATCTGAGCGAAAGTGTACAACATATATGACCTACAGCACAATAGTTCTGTTGCTGAATTATTTTTTTGTTAAGAACTAAAAAGGATATTTGAGATAAAACCCAAGAGTCTTTCAGTCAAATGTTTCATTACCGCTGGTAACAGAAGTAATATTGGCCCTAGGAACCCAAAACTTTTGGTTTCTGTAACCAGTACTGTTGAAATCTTTGTTTCGCATACTCCATGTAGTCAAAATCAATTTCATTAACATGTTCCTGAAATTAAAGTTTTAGCATTAGCAAATAATTCCTTCTCTTATAAATGCATCAATGACACACTACTTAATAAAATTCACTGTCCATCTAACTGAAGTTTCTATTTTAAATTATACGAAAACACTTAAAGCTCGCATGCATCAGCGAACATGAAATTTGGTGACCTTAACTCTTCAGGGTCCAAGGTCCAATTATTTTCAAGTCAATGATCGCTAAAACCCCCAAATCCACAATTCAATGTATTCCATTTGAACATGAAACAACTACGAGATGCAAATCAACGATAAAACGTTATTTTTTAGCAAATATAGGGCTATGGGGTGCAAGGCAAAAATAGTTCCTTCAAATTTATATGGTTTCAGAAATCAAAGTAAATGACACAGGTTTAGTAACAAAAACAAAAAATATACTGGCATACGTAAGGTAGTAAAAGTACCGATATTACTCCCCATAAGCCCCAAAATAGATGACTCGCAAGAGTATACTTCTCAATTTCTTCAAGCATCTTGTCAGCTTCTAAGTTTGTAGGCTGATTGCCTGCACCATAAAGTGAAAAGTTATATTCGATTAGAATTCGGTCGACACTATTTAACATAAGTTATCATCCGCATGTTGCACATACACATTTCCTCTTTACATGTTTTTTTCGGACCCTTCACGTTTCTTGACACTGATCCATGTACCTTCTGCCTGATTTTACAGTTTGATTTGTATTGGTAATTGTTTGTTGTCCGCTTCATTCTATATTAGCAACTACTTTCAGTTTTTCCAACGTAAGCAATGTACTGTCAATAATACCAATGTAAAGTTCTAGTCGAACTTAAGCAATATGGCAACCAACGTTACGGTTGGACCCGTGAACTTGGTTAATGTGGCAATTTGTTTCTTAACTGACCTTTTTTGTTGTTTTGATAAATAAAATAACTATATAATCCAACTCAAAGCAGATTATACAATTCAACAGCTATCAATGTCGACTGGTCTAATGTATTTTTGGCCAACATTCCACACAACCCATGAATTCTGAAGTAAATCAAGATGGATATAAGAATTACAAATCTAAAAATAAACCACTTCGGACACCTTTTTCTTAAATCTCAGGCGATGTATCCAAGTCTCATGCAATGCAAGGGATCGGTAATTTACGAACCACAAAAGAATAAAGGGAAAACCCCAGTTAGCTTGCTTAAATGATTTTTACTTTTCTGTTTTGTATGCTCCAGGATCATTTTTGGTTTTACTAGCTGGTTTGGTATTCGTCTTTTTTGTTCTTAGTTTGTGCCAAGGTTCTAACTTGTATTCTTACCTTGCAATTAAAAAAATAGGCTTATAGATACAATCGGATTATCAACACCAGGTTTGAAGAACTTAAGAGCAAGGCGACCTAAGGCGCAGCTGCTGTCACTTTGTGTCAAAATCCAGACGCTTTTTGTACAGTCAGGTGTTTTGCTCATGAATTTTTGCCAAAAAAACTTGAATACTAGGTTGTTTTTCTACTTAAAGGTGTTTTTGCTACTTAAAAGGGTGTTTTATATATATATATATATATATATATATATATTTATATATATGATGGTGTTTTAGTATTTTATGTGTTATAACTTATAAATACTATATAAATAATGTATAAATTTTGTTACAGAAGTGTGCGCCTCGCGTACGAAAATCCTGTCGGTTTTGCACTTTGCGCTTCGGAAATGGACCATGTCACTTTTGTGCGCCTATCGCCTTTTAAAACCAAGGCGTCATGTGGGGTTTCGTTTAAAGCTTTTTGTCCGAAAAATTGGTTTTCACCAGCAGTCAGCAGAATGATGGTTGCCGAAAAAATGGTGGCTTGAAGAAGACGTATGAAATGATAAGAAATTTTGATTTTTATTGCCACATCAACAAAAACCACAGATGCCACATGCACACCATAAGGCGCCATGTCAGCATGTTTAAAACCTTTAGGTAATTGATATTGGCACAAAAACACACTGGTACCTTTTAGGTATATTGCCTACATTGGGACACAAGTACATTGCTATTTCATAGCTTAAGCCATTTATATTAACAAACATACTTATTCAGGTTCAGGAACATTACATTAAAGGCTAAAGAGCCAGTCATTAGAAAACGAAGATTCTAACCTACTACCCAGACGGAAACTTAAAAGATTTGCACTCTGGGGAAATATTTGGTGAGTCTGATATTGAGATTCAAATACTATTATACTAAAATCTGACTTTGGGGTTTTTCATTACAGACGGCAAAATGGACCCAAATAAATAAATATGGATCTATCTGGGCCTTATTAGTAGAAAAATGGATCATATTGGGTAGTACAGAACTTTCGCGCGGGTCATACTGGACCAAAAGAAAATTGTATCTCACTAAAACCGGGTTGAAATGGGTGTAAAAAAGATAGAGACGCGTGATCATGTGCCTCATACATCTTACTACATTAGAATAAAAATCCACATGTCAAGTCAAAACTTAAAACCCAACACTCAGCCCATGCTGAGTGCTTGAGTTGATGACAATGCATGAATCATGATTCTATCTAAAAAAGATAAAGTTGAAAAAACAATTACTGTAGGCTGTAGCTAGTTTTTTTCCTTTTACATTTTTAAATTCCTTTAAACATAAAAAGTTACTTTTCTCTTAAGCACAAAAAAACTATAATATTTTTTCCATAAAAATCTTTATATTATCTAATTTTTAATTTAATAAATATTTTGAGTAACAGCCAACCAAACTTTTTTATTCCCTTTCAATTTAATGGTCGAAAATTGAATAGTTACTTCCAATATACTTTCTGGATTAATGTGTCATATAAGACTTAGATTCCACTGATTTACTGGCGCTAAAATATCACATAAATGTTTAGATTATAATATACTAATATACTGATTTACTCGCCCTTTGAATCTTCAATAGGGGCCTTTAGCCTTTTGATTAGAGTAGGGGTCGCGAGAGAGCAGAGCGTACTCATTTATATATATATATATATATTGATACATTTTAAGATGACCCGTTTTGACCCAGGCCCATTATGACCCGAACCCATTTGATACATTTTCAAGTACCCGTTTTGACCCGAACCTGTTCTGACCCGTTACCCAAACCCGCCCAACCCGCCCATTTTGCCACCTCTATTTTTCATCATTAGATGTGCATCAAGAGATAAGCATTTTGTAGTTAATGACTCTTAAAACAACTCAGATGTCAGCGAATATTTAACACCTATTCCAACCTGGGTAGAATTTGTAAATAATAACCGACTTCCTTCTCTCCTGATTATGTTCATGGCTAAATGGCTTCACAATAATTATAATAATATAAATATATAGGTTCTGGTTAAAATAAAACAAGTATTAAAGTAAAACAAATAAAACAAGTATTAAAGTAAAACAAATAAAACAATTCTTTTGTCTTAACTAAAAATCATTCTGCATCATTAAAATCTCCGTGCATTAGTGTATATACTTGTGCTCTATGAATCTTCGTGCATCAAAATTATCATGATCCAATGGTCAAGATCTTATCCTATTTGTTTTACTTTAATACTTGTTTTACAATAACCAGCACCTAAATATATATTATCAATGTTATCTTAAGAGAGAAATGATGACACGGATGCATTTCATAGCTGTTGGATATTGAAACTGAACCGTTCAAAAAAGTGTTCTAGTTATATAGGTTGAAATCGAGTAGATAATTACAAAAAATTCTTTTTTGATTGTTTTATAAAACCAAATCTGAAAGCAGAAACTTTCTATTTTATTTTTTGTATTTGAGATTTATTTGATAAGATAAACACACACAACATGCAATTATCGTTTGGTACCTGATGACCTCAGATAGGCAAGCAGAAATCTCCTGCGCTCTTCAAGATCTGTTTCAATTGCAATTCATAAGGAGCTGAACCATTTGTATGATATCTGAGAAGAAACTAGAAGATGAAAAACTAATTGTTTACCAGGGTATTTACTATAATCCAAGACATGAGGCGTTTCTGTATGATAATCAGCAGCCATCTCACAGAAGTGATTTGCAATATCGAACAGTGAAGAGTTGTAACAAGCATACTCGTAGTCCTGTAAAAGTGATTAGCATAAATACAAAAGCTGTAAGAGATAAATGCTCATGCAATACTACGGTAAACCATATATTGAGAAGGTAACTGAAGCATATTAAATAGTTGGTTTGCCAGAGTGGTCAGATATCCAAGTACGAAACAATATTGCTATTTATCATGCAATTCAGAAACTACGGATTTTCGCAAAGCTAAATCACAAGTCTTTTTCATCTAACTCTTAATTAAGAATCACTGTGGTTGCAGGTTTGCTGTATTTACTATTTACATTATTTATGTGTACAGAATCACTATTGTTTGACCATGGAAACTTACATGATAAAGTTACTAGATTGCGGTTTGAGATGGATTAGGTTCAAAAGGCCTTAGACGGTGATCCATCGAATTCATTACTGCATGAGGAAGAGGCTATGTTTTTACAGGCTTATAATGAAGCTGTGCTTGCTGAAGAAAGATTTCTGAAGCAAAAAGCAAAGGTTCACAGGTTGCGAGTAGGTGATTCTAACACCGTCTATTTTCATAAGGTGGTAAACAGTCGCGTAGCGAGAAGCCGTATTGATGCCATTCAAGACTTGAGTGGTAATATAGTGGACGGTGATGTAGTTCAAAAAGCTTTGGACCACTGTCTAGGTTTTCTTGGAAAAGCTGGTCAAACAACACCTTTGAATTCTCTTAATCTGTTTACTAAAAAGTTGCCCAGCAAGCATGCAAACAATATGGTTAGGGGATGTATCGGGTGAGGAAACAATAGATTTTTTTTCTCAATGGGAGACGATAAAGCACCGGGGGCCCGAATGGCTACTCAACAGCATTTTTTAAGGGTATGCATGGGAGATCGTTGGTGGTGATACTATTAAAGTTGTGCGGGAGTTTTTTGTTGATGGTAAACTTCTAAAAGAAGTTAACCACACGCTTATTTCACTTATACCAAAGATATCCTCCCCATCTTAATGATTATCGTGCCATTTCGTTCTGTAATGGTCTATTTAAAGGCATAAGCAAGATTATTTTCAATCGTATAAAGGATAATGTTAAGGATTTGGTTTCTATTAATCAATTTGCTTTTGTGCCGGGAAGAAGCATCTCTAATAACATTCTCTTGACCCAAGAACTTATGCATAACTATCACTTGGATAGAAGACAAGCAAGATATGCTTTTAAGGTGGATATATAGAAGGCTTATGATACTGTAGATTGGAAGTTCCTCAAGGAAATATTGTTTTGTTTTGGCTTTCATCCTAGAATGGTCTCTTAGATGATGGAATGTGTTAAAATGGCCCCCTGCATGGATTTTTTCAAGGGAAGCGTTGTCTAAGGCATGGCGATCCTTTATCTCCCTATCTGTTTATGCTTGTTATAGAAGTTCTTACACTCATTCTGTAGCGCAAAGTTCAGGTTACTGGGATTTTGCATACCATCATCATTGTTCGAACCTCAAGATCATCAATCTATGCTTTGCAAACGATTTATTCATCTTCTTGCATGGTGATGTTAAATCTGCAAGTGTTAATATGAAACCCCTGGATGAGTTCAAGATGGTATCAGGTTTGGCTCCTAGTCTTCCCAAAAGTGCTATTATTTCTGCAATGTTCTTAACCATGTAAAACTTGCAATCTTAAGTGTATTACCATTTGAAGAAGGTAGTCTTCATGTGCAGTATCTTAGTGTTCCTTTAATCTCCACTCGACTCATATACAGAGACTGTAAGGAATTGTTGAAGGTTCAGAAGAGAGTTGAGTTGATTCATATACAAAGACTGTAAGGAAAAATAAATTCCTCACTTTTGCTGGGGAATTTCAATTGAGTCATTCTGTTCTATCTTCAATTCATCTATATTGCTCTTCAGTTTTTATATTGTTAGCGCGGGCTATAGATGAGATTGAACAACTTTTACAAGGGTTTTATGGAACCAAGGAGAGCTGAAACGAGGCAAGGAAAAAGTAACTTGGGAGATTGTTTGTCTACCGAAACAGGAGGGTGGGCTTGGTATTCGCCGCCTTGAGGTTTTTAATGTTGTTGTGATTACTTCTCATATTTGGAACCTAATTGCTCTAAAGGAGTAACTTTCGGTTAAATGGATCCATACGCACAAATTAAGGGGTAAGAGCTTTGGGATGTCCCAATGCGTGGAAATATGTCTTAGAGTTGGAGGAAATTGCTATAAGTTAGGCATGTGGTACGGAATTTCCTCTGGTATGAACTTGGTAACGGACTTACAGCAGCTTCTTCTTGGCACGGTATGAACTTGGTAACGGGCTTACAACTTCTTCTTGGCATGATAATTAGGGAAGCCACTGTCCATTAATGAGTGACGTTACAGCAAGAATGATTACTAGTTCAGGTTTACAGTTAAATGCAAAAGTAGCGGATATTCTGCACAATGGTGAATGGAAATGGCCTGAGAACTAGATACATAAGTTCTTAGGTGCGACTGTTCCCAATAAAGTGACCACCAAACATGATAAACCGCAATGGAAGGACCGAAATAGGGCTCTGCATGATTTCTCTCTTGGTATTGCGTGGAAAGATTTGCGTCCAAAAGCGGATGAAGTAGATTGGCCCATTAATCTGGTTTCATCACTCTATTCCTAAGCATACCTTCCTTCTTTGGTTAGTCCTAAAGCGAAAACTTAAGACACAAGATCTACTTAGATCATGGGATGTGCAACACATGGCGTCACCTAGCATGTTCCTCTGTCCTCTTTGTGAATTACAATTTGCAGCAGCATCTATTTTTTTAATGTCAATATTAATAACAATAAGGAAGGACTTCAATATAATGCGGTTAACTGGGACATCATTGTGAATGGAATCATTCCATTTGCAAAAAAGAAGTCGATACAAAGGGCAATAACAAAACTTGTATTGGCTACACCGGTCTACTTCTTATGGCAGGAAAGGAATGCAAGATTGTTCAAGCAAAAGAAGAGATCAAAAGAACAACTAATTGAAGTCGTGATAGCTATTCTTCGACTTAAGCTACTCACTTTCCGTTACAAGAAGATAGCCATGTTCGACTTCAGCTACTCACTTTCCGTTACAAGAAGACGAGCCAAAGGCTCTGGCCTGCTAGGATCTCCGATCTACTCGATTTATCATATTGTCGCAGCCGTATTGATTTTTGTCTAGTCGTTAGTTGTCTGTTATGTAATTTACATTACTAGCGTCTAGATATATAGCTTCATGAGGGTGGCATGTCACTTCTCATGATGTGTGGTTTGTTGTACTGGTCAAAGTGGTACTCAATCACTTCGCCTGAACTTATATTTTCATTTATAAAATTTACCGGGGTAAAACAACCTTTTACCCAAAAAAACTAAACTTTGAATCCTAGAGGCAAATAAATATACCCCCTTGCGGCCACGGAGGTTCACTTGCGACGACTCCAGGCAACCCACAAAGCGAGTAGTCCCCTTGGGATTAGTCGGCTCGCAAACCGGGTTGGATATCTAGATCAATTGGAAAAAAAAAAACATGCCGAATGAATATATTACTTCTTCATACATGCTCAAGATTAATTAACTAAAATCATACTAACATGATAAATTCATTGACAAAAGTTACATTGCCTTTTGTAGAGCTATAAATCTTGTATGGAATGATGATTTCTTCAACTAATCAAACACTTGATACTAGGAGTGGTAATTTCAACTCAATTACCGATAAAGGGGTTGATTGGCGACGTATTTTTGTTAGGTCAAACAAAAGAATAGTGAGACTGGGAATAGGTCAAATGAAAGAGTTGAAGGCAATTAAAGTGTAATCCTAATGCTTTCATTCTCCTAACTCTTTTAACTTTAAAAGCATTAGATTACTCTCGTAATAGACTAATAGGACAGATTTTTTAAACAGATATTTGTTTGTCAACTCATACTACCAGCCAACCTTAAATTTTACTAAAAACAGCCAAAATTGACCTGTTACCCAATAGTTATCTATAATATAATTCTGTAATCACATTTGGCACAATGGATAAACGGGTAGATGGTTGCAATGGGTCGCGTTGGCCCGACCTAGCCTGTTTTGACCAGCAGTTACCCAACCTGCCTACCCATGCATTTTGCTACTTCTAGTCATAAACAAGGATACAGATTTTATTTTTTTTCCAATATACCTTTTGTTAGAAAAACGAGCAGTTCAGAAAAGTTGTTTTTCCACCCAATTGTAGTAAGATAGACATTCACTGATACAAAAATGTTTACAAATGTGACGCACTAACAGAAAAAAATGAAGCCAATAACCTAAGAGTTTAGGTTAATAGAACTGTCTGTTTTCTAGCACGCATTTTTTTGCTTCTCTTTAGATGAGGTAATCTGGTTCTAATCCTACATTCTACAATGGAACCAAGAGTGGAACTTAAAGTTGGGCAAAAATTAGATAGGGAACCATATCATTAGACCTATGTTCCTCAAACATGCTTGCAGCATGCCCATTATATATGTTACATATAACCAGCACCTCCAGGTCATGCATGGATTAAGGAAGCCCAATACACAGAAAACTATGAAATTTGCCCAGTAAAGCTATAGAATGTAGGTATGGCATGAGCAGGACAGGAGTTTTGGGAAAAGGGTAAGAACATTTTTGTACAAGTCAAATAGATCAGGTTAACCAGAACACTTTTTGTCCGAATATTCAGTTCTCTATAAATATTTAGGGCATCAAAATCAAATATGATCACAAAATGTATTTAAAGAGGTATAATGCAATCTATCCCGATAATACTATTTCAATAATACCAATCAACTTTGGATATAAGGTGATTTAGGAGGTTTTATGCATGATAAAACAATGTTTGGTGACTTTCAACCCATTTGACCCGTAAAGCAAATTCCCAGATGACTATAGAGAGAAAACATAACCCAAACGATCCACCCGTTGATGAATAAATGGGTCATAATCACCAACTCAAATGTCATGTCGAATGGCACGAAGTTAACAAGCCAAGTAGAAATGCTCACAATTATGGTTATGGATCTGGTATCTTCATCAATCATTATGTTCCCATATTGTAAGTCATTGTGGCAAAACACTATGCGTTCATCTGCTACGAGACATTTGTGTAACGATTTTATCTCTTCCTCCAAGGCATCCAAACGGAAGGCCTGCGTTTCGTCTGCAGAACACATACCTTTGGCTTCACTAAGCCAATTTCTGATTCAAAAAAAAAAAAAAAAAGAATTTGCGAATTATAAAACATAGATTAATCGGATAGAAATGAAATTAACTATCCATGCAACCTCAATCCTTTGTAGGTGAACATGGTCAGACCACAATGGATTTAAAGAGGTATACCGCAATCTATCCCAGACCAGGGCCTTCTTTGGACCAGGCATATCAAGGTCATGGAACTCCTTTAGCTTAGATGCTACAAGCGCAGATATATCTGGATCTCGCAAATCACAGGCTGAGAGTGTCTGGCTTCCACAAAAGAAACTATTATTAGTTTCTGAAATTAACTATCTTGATGTTCGGCCACAATATGCACAAATACAAGTAGATAGACATGGGTCATATGCAAAGACGAGAAAATATAAAATCAATATGGTAGCAGTACTAATAACATAAACCAAAAACAAGACATGCATAGTTTTATAATCTACTTCTATGTTTGAAAATGATAGTTTCATTCATACAAAATTATAAAAATAAAAAAATAAAAAAGAAAAAGACAATGAATCCACACTTACCCGTGCACGAATGAATTCTTCAATTCGCCCATTAGCGAATCGCCCTAGTAAACGAGGTCCTTGCCCCTGCTTGGACATGAACTCAAATGTCCGGATTTCCAATTCACGGTCAAAGAACACATCCACACCCTCACCATATATCCTTACTAAAACTTTACGAGAGTGTTCTGTGTTTGTTGGCCACTTGATTTGGTAGACTTCATTGGTCATAGCACCCTTGAGTCGTATTACTTGTAACGCATCTACATCAACTATATCATCCCAGCGAGAAGCCAACGATTTCAATATCTTCATGGCCTCTGGCGGTAGACGATTTCCTATGGCATCAACTTTTTGTGCAGATTCCATAAGTAAAAATCGATCTGATCCCTGGGTAGAAAGAATGGCTCTTTTAACATAAACAGCAGGTGAAGAACTTAACCTGTGGAATGACAACTGAAAAAAAAAAAAAATTAAAAAAAAAATGTTTTACTGAGAGTTTTAACTATATTTTGTTATGTGTGAACATACAAGGGAAACATAGATTATAAATAATAGTGAACAACATAAAATGGATATATATATATATATATACACTCCCATATTTTTTTTCCTGATTTTTGACCTTGGGCACAAACCGAAATGGGGACTGACCCACATAGAAATGAAATTAACCAAGTGAAGGAACCACAATTTAATGCTTTGCAATGAAAGTCAGATGAGCCTGTTTGGCCGGAGGTTCTTATGGAAGCAGTCTCTTTACCTTTGGGTAGAGACAAGACTGTCTATACCTCACCTCCCCATACCCCGCTTATGCAGGGATTGGGTTCTGTTGTTGTTGTTGTTGTAATGAAAGTCAGATGAGATTATTATATTTGTGGCATGCTTTCAGAGACAGACTACCTTCCAAAAACATCCAATTATTATTATAGTCTGTGGGGCAAATATAGTTTCCTCATCTATTATCCTCATTGTTTAATTCATTCTATAATGCAATAATATAATAATAAAAATAATATTTTACGGCTAGCATTGAATCATATCAAAAGTAATTTGATTTGATTTTAAAAATAAATAAAAAAAGAAAAAAAAAAAACAAGAATAATAAGATAATAATCGAAGAAGGTGATGATCATGACAGGGTGGATTATCTCCATCGAAACATAATATAATAATATAATAAAATCAATATGCAATGTAAAGTGATAAAAAGAAATCAAAATGATATGATATGATATTATACCTGGGGCAGGGGACCAACAAATGGATGATGAAATTGAAAACAAGAAGAAGAAGAATAAGGTGGAATGGGTTTTAGTTTTAGGGCCAAATTGGAGATGGCGGTTACCCGGATGACGTGCATCCTTTTTCTCTAAGAGCATCTACCTCTTCATACACACAATGAAAAGTTTTATTTTATTAAAAAATATATTTAATGTGAATTTATTAAGTGTTATATACAAATATATATGTTAATAGACTATCATGCTGCTGGTCTCCTAAAATCACGCCACCAATTACTACGTTACCATATTGAAGACATCAATGTTACTATATGTATTCCTATATATGCATTGTTCTAGGTATTGTAATAGAAATGGAAATAACAATATTGAATAATATATTCTCTCTCTGATCTTTCTTTCTCTCTAAGTAAACGCCACTCATCTTCTTCATATTATTGATAGTTGTTATTGTTGTCGATCCAAGTTCAAGCCATTTTACAACACGTTATCAGTACGAATTGTCTCTTTCAGTTCTTGATTCTTGGATTCAACACGATGAGTTTTTGCAAATTTGGCTTTTGGACCGAACAAGATATTCAAATTCCAATCACCAAATACCTGCCAATGCTACTCTAACCATGGGTGGTGATAAGGCTCTTAGTTTCGAAGAGATTAAAAACGAGGCTATTGATCTGATCAGTAGGTTATTATATCGAATTAAATTCCGTCAGATCTCAATTTCTGGTAAATATTTTTCTCTTTCTTTTGATTCTGATTTTGATTTCGTTTGTGTATATATATATAGATATATACACATATATACATTAATCTGCTACATACATACGCGCATATAAATAGATACACAAATCTGTTCCCATGTTCGGAATATTATATATATAGATATAGATCTAATTAAAGAAGATGGAATGCATATGTTTTTTTTTTCTGTAGCCCCTATAGAAAAAGAGAGAGAATGAAAAGTGTTTTTCTTTTTAATAAATAAAAAGAGGGTAGATTGGTAGACATAATATTTTTTTAAGAAAGAAGAATGTATAAAATCAACTCATGGTTTTACAAATCTACAGAAAGTTTATATTAGTTCCCTATTGTTTACATCTTTTTTTTAAAAGGTTGAATGCCTATATAAATAATGGGTAAATAATGTTGGTCCTCATCAACATCATAATCAATACTATTTTTTTCTGATTTATCATATAGAGGTCATGTACTACTTCCAATTATATCCATGTTTCTAGAACTATCTTCGCTACCCGTACTATTTTTAATCCTTGAATGTATAATTTGTTAGAAGTGAATTGCTATTTCTGGATTTTAAATAACTAATGGCTACCAAAAATACAGATTTTAACCCATATATCATATGTTGGACTAGCTTAAAGCAAAGTTGCCAACAACCCATTTATCTTCTAGTCTCCAATTAGAACTACAGATACATATTTGGTGGTTATTACTTTTAAAAGGTTTATGACTATTATGTCAATTTCAATGCCAATTTTCAATTCAATGCCTGGAATAAGTTATGCATATGTATATTTAATAAATATGGTATGTATATCTAATTAGCTTTGTAATGGATTAATAAGACTGTGTGTTTGGGATCCAGCTGGATACAGTTCAAATTAGATTTGCCAATAAGTATAAGTATTTAAAAAAATATACGCTGCTTTATTGAGAATCATCATTCGTTTATGTAAATTTTAGAAGTTTTCACATTTAAAATTTTAAATCCTGGAAATTAATATGGAAACTGAGAATGGAAAACATTAAATTTGGGGATTGAATTACCTAAGATTTAGGCCTACCAAATTTCACACGTTATAAAATGATATAGACCTCCTATATAAGTACTTTTTTTTTAAGAGATCGATTATATATTGATCTTGTTGACTAATTTAATGAAACTATCCTACACATACTCTCCTATTAAATGTATGATTATGTTTCTTTTGTATATATATATATATATATATGAAGAATTTGGCTACTAGTTCTAGTAGAACTATTTTTGATGCGAAATATTTAATTGATAGTGGTAACACCAATATTATCTTTCAAAATATGAAAACTTTCTCCGAGTTATCCTGTTAATACTCTATTGGCATGAGTAATCTTATAGAGGGCTTGGAATAGCCCATGCTACTCTATTTTCGAGTATTCAATTAATAATAAATGATACTTAATGTTCCAGTAAGTAAATCCAGATGGACTATACGGAGTTATATAGATATTCGGGAAAAAAAAAAGTGGTTATCATTAAAATAACCATATCTATTAAGTAATATCGAATATCTTCAAGATATTTCATATAAACATGGCAAAGAGATTGTCCATGAATTGCTAAAAGCTTTATCCTCTGATAAAAAATAATAATAATAATAATAATAATAATTTATGAAGACAACGCTGCCTGCATAGCTCAAATTAGAAAAAGCCACATCAAAAATGACTGGACAAAGGACATCTCACTAAAATCCTTCTCAACATATGATCTACCAAAGGAAGGAGAAATAAATGTACAACATATCAGGACAAGTGAGAACATGACTAACTTATTTACAAAGTCTTTACCTAGAGGCAGTTTCGAGCAGTTGTCACACAAGATCAAGCTTCAAAAATTGAAATACATTTGCTCAATTCAGGGGAGCATTATACACGTTGCACTCTTTTTCCCTTAACTAAGTTTTATCCCACTTGGTTTTCTTAGTAAGGTTTTTAATGAGGCAATAAGACTATGTATAATATTTAACAATATATATTTGAGGGAGAGTGTTATATACAAATATATATGTTAATAAACTATCATGCTCCCAAGGCTGGTCTCCTAAAATCACGCCACCAATTACTACGTTACCATATTGAAGACATCAATGTTACTATATGTATTCCTATATGCATTGTTCTAGGTATTGTAATAGAGATGGAAATAACAATATTGAATAATATATTCTCTTTATCTGATCTCTCTTTCTCTCTACGTAGACGCCACTCATCTTCTTCATATTATTGATAGTTGTTATTGTTGTCGATCCAAGTTCAAGCCATTTTACAACATTAAGAAAGAAGTTTGTTAAAACACAATTATGTTTTAGTGAATTGTAGTGAATAGGACTAGATTAGATATTATTTATCTATGGGGGGACTCAAACTGAAAATATGACTTATGTATATAAGCCCCCCCTCCATGTAATATTTCATAACTTTGGGCATAATAGAAAAATCAATCTCATTTTCTCTCTCACGTATTTTCTCTGATAATTGCTCCTACACACACAAACGCACAGTAACACACACTTAACAAATCCTCCATTAATCATCAAATTAAGCTTAAATCTTCATAATAACGATCCAACAATTGGTATCAGAGCTTCAGGAGTCGGATTTGAGCTTTGTTTTCACGGTTTTTGGAGTGGATTTTCAAGGATTGGCTGTGTTTGGTTCGCGTGGCTTTGTGGAGCTTCATTTCATACAGGTTTTTTGAATTAAGTTTCAAAGATTTTCAGGTTTGATTCTTGAGCTTTTAATCGAATTTTTGAAAATTTTATTATATTTTGAATTTTAAATCTGTTGCAAATTTAAGGTGTTACTTGATGAATTGAATGTTGTTTAGGTGTGGTTTTTGTTAGATATTAAGGTTTATGTGATTAATTTCATGTTTGAGGTTTGTTTGAATGAAATCTGGATTTGGTGTTACTATTGAATGAAAATCGAATTTTGTACATCACTGTGGGTTTTGATTGTAGTCGTTTTCAGTGATTAATTGTGGTTAGGATACGTAGGCGCTAATTTTTTGAGAATTTTGGTACCGGAATCGTGTTCTAATTCGAAATATTGAAGGAGAAATCGCGTTTTTTGTTATGAAAAACTCCATTGTTATGTTCAGGTCCAGAATCGTGTTCTTTACTGTACTTGGTATTAGGAGGTTGA
>JAOXNX010093307.1:0-7500 GCA_028566075.1 Solidago caesia
CGGATATCTCTTTGTATCGTGATATCACTTTCCGAAAACAACAATTCGACCCTATCTGCCTGGGTTACACGAATTTTATTTTGGGATAATACAAAGAGTAATGTTCAAGATTTTGGCAGAAATCAAGAACCCGTTCGCTAAAGAGTATTTCGTATTTTGTATCTATTTTCTCACGTATCTTTCTCTTTCAGAAACACCCAAAAGATTATTGTAACACAGAGAACTTAAAATTTCATAAGTGTTTACTGCTCTTCTTTCTTACGTTCATATATTTTTTCTCATACTCTTTTTAAGCATAGATATGAATATATATATAACAAACTATAATGATTACATTTTATATCATAGTCATAAAGTATATGACAACTTACATGAGAAATGGTCATGAAAATGACATCATGACTTTTCCATATGCAAAAATTCCATATCAAATATTTGGAGTGGATTTGGTGAAGATTAGGAGTTCTGCATGTCTTTTGTCTACATGCAAAATTAGTCATATTTCAACACTTTTCCAAAAAGTCTTTTGTCTATCTCAAATCACACCTTCAAACACACACACAAGAATATTTTCCTTGCTTTATGACTTTTCAAGACATCTTTTGTCTATCACACACACATACAAGAAATCTATTTTTATATAGACATGTATTATTAAATCCTTTTGGGTCGGGGATGTCATTCACTTAATGGGTGTACACTCCGTACCTCCAAACCCATTTCCAAGTGTCATAACCATATCCCTTAATTACACTAAATTAATAACATGATTTACGTAGTTACTTGAGCTCTTTCATTTTGACGGTTGTGACATACATTATTGCTCGGGGCGGAAAGCTCGGTTGGATACCAGATAATTGGAATGAAGGTCATCTTGATTACTTCTTTGGCCGGGCTTAGATTTTTAGACATGTTGTTTTATATTATATGTGTAAAGGTATACAAGTTGAAGGCAGCTTCATGATCATAGTTTA
Source organism: Solidago caesia (assembly GCA_028566075.1). Classification (NCBI taxonomy): domain Eukaryota; kingdom Viridiplantae; phylum Streptophyta; class Magnoliopsida; order Asterales; family Asteraceae; genus Solidago; species Solidago caesia. Next base: position 975 of record JAOXNX010093307.1, read on the forward strand.
ATGTTGCTACAGAATCTGTTTATATTGTACTCTAGGTCTTTTTTCTTTTATGTTATCATCTTCTTACGATAAAACAGTGAATTTATTTGGATATATGATTATACTGGAAGTTTATTCCCGTCTTCATCAGTTCATGTAAGATTAGTTACAATGTGGTACATTGTATGACTGTTGGTTGTATATGCATTTTTTTATACAGAGATACATGCAAACAACTCAAAGTTCATATACTTGGGTGGTTTTTCAAAATCCAAATTCCTATAACTTTTCATCTGTGGGGAGTAATGGGGCCTATGGATAATCAACAAAAAGGTGTTGACAGAACAGAGGTCATGAAATAGCCTATCGTGGCATGCCCCAACCTTCAGGACCATTTGCTTAATTACTTACTTTAGCATTTCAAATAATTCATGTTGCTAGAAGTACAGATATTTCGTGCTTTCAATACATAATAATGAAAGGTAACCACAACTTTTTCCACATGCTTATCATAAATTTACTATTAAACATACTCCTAACAGCATGGATCATATGATTCTTATCTTTTTTATTTTATTACATACATTTTAATTCAAACATGTGGAGTCGGGAGATAGGAATGCCTCTAAAATTTTAATGGGTGACCACTAAAATGTTAAATGTGTTTGCAGTACGTCATTTCTTCAATTTGAAATGTCTGTAATTGTATGCCATGAGGAATTTCCATGGGACGTTTTGAACTTCTATTATGGCTTTAAGTAGGTTACTTTACTACTAGAAATGGCAGCAACGGGTCATGCGGGTTGGGTAACGAAATGGGTAAAATTTATGTGTGTCAGTCAAAACGAGATGGGTTTAACCAAACACTTATTGGCCCATCTTTCCTTTTGGACATCAAAGTCTTTCTTGTGTTGAATATAATTAAGATACCATATTATAACAATATTAATCCTACTTAAAAAGTGATTTAAGTGGTTTGAAAGTTTCACTTGGGCGACTTTTGACCATTCGACTATTTGTCCCATGTCCATTGTAGCTAATTATATGAACTCTATGTGTTTGTCCCATATCAATTTTAGCTAATTATTTGAACTTTATCTGTTTTTGACCCATGTCGATCTTTCGCAATTATTTTAACTTTATCCATTTGACCCATGTCCATCTTTGGTAATTTCAAACTTTATTCATTTGACCTGTTAGAGAGAATATAACCCAATTTGATCGATTTACCTATAAATGGGTTGAAATTCAACTTATAAGTTGTCTCAAAAATGTGTCATGAAACTTGGCATATAATAAAGTACTATTGTAATATTAGTTTCACAATTAGGTTCTCATTCATTATTTAATAATTGGCGATAGCAGAGACTTTAGGTGTAAAAGATTTTATACACTTCCTTTGAGCTTCAAGTGTTGCTTTTACACATGTTGGGCTTAAATATTGGTCTTATATTCTATTCAGGACTCTGAAGAGCAATATTGTAATTGGTATATCCAAATGCCCTATTAAAAAAAAATCCTCATTTAATTTTTTTAACAAGTTTGTTATTAAATTAGCAGTCATAAGCGCCGAGGCTTTTTGGTCAGGCATGAAACTATGAGTTTCCGTTGCCTTAATCTTAGGATGATTATAAATTAAATTCTGTAACAAGCTAGCATTCTTTCATTTTAGTTGCACAAGATTTAACCTTTCAAAAATAAAAGTTGTGTACTTTGTTTTTTTATGACTTTTGTGACATACTACTAATGGATTTTTTTTATGTTAAATTATCTTATTTTCACTATCACCATCTAAAAGCTTTTCTTTTGATTTGGGCTATATAAATGTAGTCCCCTAGACATGCTGAAACAATCTCTTAAAACATATTATCTATGCATATGTTATGCACTATTTTTTATGTTCATAAACCCTTTTTTGTATTTCCCATCTAACTACATTTTAGGCGGCATACCCTACGCTTTGACCATCTATGAATAGCGGGCTACGATACTGGCCTTTTACATACTCCATGTGTTGTATATGTGTTGCGATGTTGGTTTAGCTGATGCTAATAACTCGGTTGCAGTCGAGGGATATCACTAACCCTTCATCTTCCATGTCTTCCACTTGGTCTAACATTCTGGGTGGTGAAACTAACCAGACATCCCTCTCAACATCATTGTATAGTTGTTGATCGATTTCCATGTATTATAATACACTACTTCACAGCTGGCCCCGATATGTTGTAACTCTTTCTAAATACTTGCAGTGTTGTAACTTTGTTACCCTATAGCAAACAAGTTACTTTCATGTGTTGATGTTTGGGTTATGATGCGTATTACCCACCCATACTAAAGCCCGGGTCTAGCCTCTTTTTTTTTTTTTTTAAATTTTGTAATTGTTATCATATAGTTTACAAGCATATCATTAGGAGTAAGTTTATATTTGTTGTTGAATATATATGTTGATAATAAAATTTTTTTAGATCATCTTTATTTATTAAATGATCAAACAATAAAAATACAGTTATTTTGTCCAAATCAATAATATACGTTGCTATATTATTGAATTAAAGTTAAGGAAATAATTTAAGGTTGTAAGCGTATCGCGCGGGTCTAGGCACTAGTATATATATATATATAATCATGATTTAATGATTAAATTAATGTTTTAGTATAAAATAAAATAAAATAAATGTAAAAGGACATATTTGTCATTTTATTATAATAAGGGACGGTTTATGTAACAATTTTTTCACTTTAGGAATGGATAGTGAAAAAACTCTCCACTAAGGATGGTTAATGATAAAATGAATAAACTACGGGGACGGTTTTTGTAATTTTATGATTTTGCCGGGACAAATTTTAGCCAAGAAAAAAAAGAAAAAATAATGGGCTTTGGAAAAAAAAAAAAAAAGTTGAAAGATGTAAAGAAGCGATTCTTCAAGTGAAATACAATTCCTCAAATTTAACCAAACAACCGCAGGGACCAATTGTGAGAATAACTAATAGATATTGGGTGGGTCGGTGTTTTGACTATGAATAATATTTGGGTGGGCGGAAAGTTTTGTAGTTACCAAAAAAATCAATCCCAAATCAGAAACCCTAGCCGAAGGAAGGAAGGTTGGTATGGCGAACATCTCGAACACAGCCTGGAACAGGTACGTAATGAGGAGAAATGGGATATCAGAGGATGAATTGTGGAAGCATCGAAGTGAGATGCATCTTTCTGGGGGTATTAAATTGTGTTGTTCCTTAATCATGTATGACCATAGAAACGACGAAACTGAAAAGGGGGTTTCAATGGCGGAGGATTTAAAAAAGGTACCACATTACGATATTGGTAACAAAAAGGACAATAAGAAGAAGAAGGCGGCGATGAAGAGGAAGATTATGAAGAAGAAGAAGAAGATTATGAAGAAGAAGAGAGATGATCAGACAAGCAGCAGCAGATGAAGCAAAATATGTCCCCTCGAAGGATCTCTCACTTCCTTCTTTTCTTATTATTATTATTATTATTATTGTTATATTTTTATTTTATTTTGCTTTGAATGTCTCGAAACTGAAACTTTTCTGATAAATAACTAGTGTTTCAGATATGATTATAAAGATTATATAATGTCAACAGTTATATACATTTTTGAATAAATGATTTAGGAAATTATATCCATTGAAATACGCTTTGGGAGATTTTCGACCCGTTTGACCACTCTCCTTTTAAGCTAGTATTTTTTATTTTATTCACAGTTGACCCGTTAAAGATAAAACGTGCCGTGAACCAACCCATTCATAAGTAAATGGTGCCACCTCTGCAATTGATTGTGTGTGTATAAGATACTATGACTATCAATTCTAAGTTAGACTCATTGTAAGTTTACTCTTAAAGAGAAGCTGGTGCCTTCATATTAATATATTTTATCTACCAATATGTCGAAAGTCACATTGTCATCAAAATATAAAATCTCATGAATGAACATTTACTGAAAACCAAAACTGAACATTGATGTGATTTCTTATTCATAAGTTCATATTTGAATTGTTCTATTTTGATAATTATAGGGAAAGAAAAGTGTCACACCACAAAGTTAACGTAGTACACGAGCAGCGTCTTCTCCATTGCTTGTGTAGAAGTGGAGGCATGCTCGAACGCTAAAATAGTCTCATGAGTAGAGTCTCCATATGTGCATTCAGCTTCCAAGACCGATTTATCATTTAATTTGCCACAAAAGCTTACCTTACTGGGAAAGGTAACTTCAAGTTCTCAAGCTCTCGTGTTTTACATTTTGCCCGCATAAAGTTTCTGGTTTTTCTAAATTTTATGAAAATATTGATGCATTAGGAAGCCGTCCTACAACGAAAATATTGATCCATTGATGCCTCAGCCACTGAAACTCTTGTTCAGTTGTTTGGTCTCTCAAGTAAGACTATGTGATCCCACTCTTTATACTTCCCTCTATGCTTTAATCTAGGAAGCTGGAACACTTGTACCCAGTGAGGTCAAAATGGGCTGATTGGGGAAATTTTGTATGGTGAAGTGTTGAACCAGGTCAGTAAGGGTTGCTTTGGAAGACTTTGTTCAAACTTTTTAGTTTTTAAAGTCATGATTACCAGATTTATATGTACAAAAAATAATCCAAATTTCTGAGATTTAGCAGGTTTTATGCTTTTAAAATACATTTGGAACACTTTCGACCTGTTCAACCATTGTAATCCATTTCTTTGGCTAACTTTTCTTTATTATACCCGTTTGATCCATTGCATATAGTGCACAACCTGGACTAACCCACTCTTAAGTAAATGGGTCAAAATTTCTGACTCTACTTGTACCAAATATTGACCCGTTTGCTCGTTTCTCTTTTAGCTAGTTTTTTATTCGCTAGATGACATATAACACCGCTCAGATCGACCAATTTTATGTCATACTAACATCAAATTTTGTATATGAACGGGGTTATTTGGCCCCTCGCTTCGCTGCGGGTAAAAAGACTATAATATATATGAATCTTAACCCAAAAGTACAAAATGATTACTTTATGTAAAAAGATAAACCAAAAAAAATGAAGGCAGCCAACCAGGTAGACTGGTTAATCAGCAGCCAACCAACAGGCTGGCTGTTTACTATTCACTTCACAAAAGCTTTGAAAAATGATATAGGCATGTATATATATATATGATTACAGGACTTTATCTACTTTGACTAAGTCCGCTAATCTGAGGATCCAACAGACTGTTTTGATCAGTTTTTCGACTTCCATAATCAAATTGTGGAAGCCATAACTGACATGATATCAATTAAAGCAGCCACGGAAACCACTAACAAAGAAGAAAATACCCAAATCATGAACAACGATCCTGACTCCAACAACACAGCCAAGAGAAAATCCACATTGCACAAAGCCATTGCTGCATTTCCGGTAAGAAGTCATCTAAAGTCAACAATCTTGGGAAAACATTCACGATCATCAAGAGTTGACCAAAAGGGTAAACTGGAATCATGTTACAAGAACGAAAACAAGAATAGTGATACTATCAAACTTGGGAAACAGATTGAGATAGAGGCTGGAAACTGGTTCATGGAGTTCTTGGAGAAAAGCATTGGAAAAAGGTATGGAGAAAACAAAGTCGGATGGTAAGAAAGTTCCTCAATCGCTTATAATGAAAGTTTTAAACTGGGTCGAAGTTGAACAATGTGATTCGCAAAAGGCCAGTACATCCTAGAGAATAGCAATTGCTAGGAAGTTGAGGATTAAAGTAAAGACGACTTGAACATATGTATAGATTGATTGTGTCAAATCCTTTCTGATACAAATAAGAAACATGCGATTGATATGTAGAAAGTGATGTTCTTGGTCACAATATATGGCAAAAGTTTACTTACTGATTTTACCTCTTTTGTAAGGTTTTTGGTCAGTGTGACGATTTCGATTCATTTTGGTTCTCTAGTAGATAATTCAGATAAGACTTTTTGGCCAAAAATATGACATAATAAGCAGTGTGCATCTATTGTGGTTCAGCCAATGTGAGACATAAACTATCTGTAAAACTACATTTATAAGACCAAACACGACAAATTATTGGCCGCGGCCAAACTCGTTAGATTTATAGCTCAGCCGGTTTTGTGGTTAAGATCGATATTTTTATTATAGTTAAAGGACGTGGGGTTCGAGTGTTTGACATTTGTGTTGCTCTATTAAAGTTTCTGATTTTTCTAAATTTTATGAAAATATTGATGCATTGATGCCTCAGCCACTGAAACTTTTGTTCAGTTGTTTGGTCTCTCAAAGTCTCAAGTAAAACTATGTATATTAGGAAGCCGTCCTACAACAAGAATGAACCCAGAAAGTTGCCCTTCAAGCACTTAGAAATGCCTCAGCTACTTAAACTCTTGTTTGGTCTCTCAAATAAGACTATATGATCCCACTCTTTATACTTCCATCTATGCTTTAATCTAGGAAGCTGGAACACTTGTACCTAGTTAGGGCAAGATGGGCTGAATGGGTAAATTTTGTATGGTTAAGTGTTGAACCGGGTCAGTAAGGGTTGATTTGGAAGACTTCGTTCAAACTTC
>JAOXNX010093307.1:12500-20056 GCA_028566075.1 Solidago caesia
AAACTTGTATTATTTTTTAGACATATAAATCTGGTAATCATGACTTAAAAAACTAAGAAGTTTGAACGAAGTCTTCCAAATCAACCCTTACTGACCCGGTTCAACACTTAACCATACAAAATTTACCCATTCAGCCCATCTTGCCCTAACTAGGTACAAGTGTTCCAGCTTCCTAGATTAAAGCATAGATGGAAGTATAAAGAGTGGGATCATATAGTCTTATTTGAGAGACCAAACAAGAGTTTAAGTAGCTGAGGCATTTCTAAGTGCTTGAAGGGCAACTTTCTGGGTTCATTCTTGTTGTAGGACGGCTTCCTAATATACATAGTTTTACTTGAGACTTTGAGAGACCAAACAACTGAACAAAAGTTTCAGTGGCTGAGGCATCAATGCATCAATATTTTCATAAAATTTAGAAAAATCAGAAACTTTAATAGAGCAACACAAATGTCAAACACTCGAACCCCACGTCCTTTAACTATAATAAAAATATCGATCTTAACCACAAAACCGGCTGAGCTATAAATCTAACGAGTTTGGCCGCGGCCAATAATTTGTCGTGTTTGGTCTTATAAATGTAGTTTTACAGATAGTTTATGTCTCACATTGGCTGAACCACAATAGATGCACACTGCTTATTATGTCATATTTTTGGCCAAAAAGTCTTATCTGAATTATCTACTAGAGAACCAAAATGAATCGAAATCGTCACACTGACCAAAAACCTTACAAAAGAGGTAAAATCAGTAAGTAAACTTTTGCCATATATTGTGACCAAGAACATCACTTTCTACATATCAATCGCATGTTTCTTATTTGTATCAGAAAGGATTTGACACAATCAATCTATACATATGTTCAAGTCGTCTTTACTTTAATCCTCAACTTCCTAGCAATTGCTATTCTCTAGGATGTACTGGCCTTTTGCGAATCACATTGTTCAACTTCGACCCAGTTTAAAACTTTCATTATAAGCGATTGAGGAACTTTCTTACCATCCGACTTTGTTTTCTCCATACCTTTTTCCAATGCTTTTCTCCAAGAACTCCATGAACCAGTTTCCAGCCTCTATCTCAATCTGTTTCCCAAGTTTGATAGTATCACTATTCTTGTTTTCGTTCTTGTAACATGATTCCAGTTTACCCTTTTGGTCAACTCTTGATGATCGTGAATGTTTTCCCAAGATTGTTGACTTTAGATGACTTCTTACCGGAAATGCAGCAATGGCTTTGTGCAATGTGGATTTTCTCTTGGCTGTGTTGTTGGAGTCAGGATCGTTGTTCATGATTTGGGTATTTTCTTCTTTGTTAGTGGTTTCCGTGGCTGCTTTAATTGATATCATGTCAGTTATGGCTTCCACAATTTGATTATGGAAGTCGAAAAACTGATCAAAACAGTCTGTTGGATCCTCAGATTAGCGGACTTAGTCAAAGTAGATAAAGTCCTGTAATCATATATATATATACATGCCTATATCATTTTTCAAAGCTTTTGTGAAGTGAATAGTAAACAGCCAGCCTGTTGGTTGGCTGCTGATTAACCAGTCTACCTGGTTGGCTGCCTTCATTTTTTTTGGTTTATCTTTTTACATAAAGTAATCATTTTGTACTTTTGGGTTAAGATTCATATATATTATAGTCTTTTTACCCGCAGCGAAGCGAGGGGCCAAATAACCCCGTTCATATACAAAATTTGATGTTAGTATGACATAAAATTGGTCGATCTGAGCGGTGTTATATGTCATCTAGCGAATAAAAAACTAGCTAAAAGAGAAACGAGCAAACGGGTCAATATTTGGTACAAGTAGAGTCAGAAATTTTGACCCATTTACTTAAGAGTGGGTTAGTCCAGGTTGTGCACTATATGCAATGGATCAAACGGGTATAATAAAGAAAAGTTAGCCAAAGAAATGGATTACAATGGTTGAACAGGTCGAAAGTGTTCCAAATGTATTTTAAAAGCATAAAACCTGCTAAATCTCAGAAATTTGGATTATTTTTTGTACATATAAATCTGGTAATCATGACTTTAAAAACTAAAAAGTTTGAACAAAGTCTTCCAAAGCAACCCTTACTGACCTGGTTCAACACTTCACCATACAAAATTTCCCCAATCAGCCCATTTTGACCTCACTGGGTACAAGTGTTCCAGCTTCCTAGATTAAAGCATAGAGGGAAGTATAAAGAGTGGGATCACATAGTCTTACTTGAGAGACCAAACAACTGAACAAGAGTTTCAGTGGCTGAGGCATCAATGGATCAATATTTTCGTTGTAGGACGGCTTCCTAATGCATCAATATTTTCATAAAATTTAGAAAAACCAGAAACTTTATGCGGGCAAAATGTAAAACACGAGAGCTTGAGAACTTGAAGTTACCTTTCCCAGTAAGGTAAGCTTTTGTGGCAAATTAAATGATAAATCGGTCTTGGAAGCTGAATGCACATATGGAGACTCTACTCATGAGACTATTTTAGCGTTCGAGCATGCCTCCACTTCTACACAAGCAATGGAGAAGACGCTGCTCGTGTACTACGTTAACTTTGTGGTGTGACACTTTTCTTTCCCTATAATTATCAAAATAGAACAATTCAAATATGAACTTATGAATAAGAAATCACATCAATGTTCAGTTTTGGTTTTCAGTAAATGTTCATTCATGAGATTTTATATTTTGATGACAATGTGACTTTCGACATATTGGTAGATAAAATATATTAATATGAAGGCACCAGCTTCTCTTTAAGAGTAAACTTACAATGAGTCTAACTTAGAATTGATAGTCATAGTATCTTATACACACACAATCAATTGCAGAGGTGGCACCATTTACTTATGAATGGGTTGGTTCACGGCACGTTTTATCTTTAACGGGTCAACTGTGAATAAAATAAAAAATACTAGCTTAAAAGGAGAGTGGTCAAACGGGTCGAAAATCTCCCAAAGCGTATTTCAATGGATATAATTTCCTAAATCATTTATTCAAAAATGTATATAACTGTTGACATTATATAATCTTTATAATCATATCTGAAACACTAGTTATTTATCAGAAAAGTTTCAGTTTCGAGACATTCAAAGCAAAATAAAATAAAAATATAACAATAATAATAATAATAATAATAAGAAAAGAAGGAAGTGAGAGATCCTTCGAGGGGACATATTTTGCTTCATCTGCTGCTGCTTGTCTGATCATCTCTCTTCTTCTTCATAATCTTCTTCTTCTTCTTCATAATCTTCCTCTTCATCGCCGCCTTCTTCTTCTTATTGTCCTTTTTGTTACCAATATCGTAATGTGGTACCTTTTTTAAATCCTCCGCCATTGAAACCCCCTTTTCAGTTTCGTCGTTTCTATGGTCATACATGATTAAGGAACAACACAATTTAATACCCCCAGAAAGATGCATCTCACTTCGATGCTTCCACAATTCATCCTCTGATATCCCATTTCTCCTCATTACGTACCTGTTCCAGGCTGTGTTCGAGATGTTCGCCATACCAACCTTCCTTCCTTCGGCTAGGGTTTCTGATTTGGGATTGATTTTTTTGGTAACTACAAAACTTTCCGCCCACCCAAATATTATTCATAGTCAAAACACCGACCCACCCAATATCTATTAGTTATTCTCACAATTGGTCCCTGCGGTTGTTTGGTTAAATTTGAGGAATTGTATTTCACTTGAAGAATCGCTTCTTTACATCTTTCAACTTTTTTTTTTTTTTTCCAAAGCCCATTATTTTTTCTTTTTTTTCTTGGCTAAAATTTGTCCCGGCAAAATCATAAAATTACAAAAACCGTCCCCGTAGTTTATTCATTTTATCATTAACCATCCTTAGTGGAGAGTTTTTTCACTATCCATTCCTAAAGTGAAAAAATTGTTACATAAACCGTCCCTTATTATAATAAAATGACAAATATGTCCTTTTACATTTATTTTATTTTATTTTATACTAAAACATTAATTTAATCATTAAATCATGATTATATATATATATATACTAGTGCCTAGACCCGCGCGATACGCTTACAACCTTAAATTATTTCCTTAACTTTAATTCAATAATATAGCAACGTATATTATTGATTTGGACAAAATAACTGTATTTTTATTGTTTGATCATTTAATAAATAAAGATGATCTAAAAAAATTTTATTATCAACATATATATTCAACAACAAATATAAACTTACTCCTAATGATATGCTTGTAAACTATATGATAACAATTACAAAATTTAAAAAAAAAAAAAAAGAGGCTAGACCCGGGCTTTAGTATGGGTGGGTAATACGCATCATAACCCAAACATCAACACATGAAAGTAACTTGTTTGCTATAGGGTAACAAAGTTACAACACTGCAAGTATTTAGAAAGAGTTACAACATATCGGGGCCAGCTGTGAAGTAGTGTATTATAATACATGGAAATCGATCAACAACTATACAATGATGTTGAGAGGGATGTCTGGTTAGTTTCACCACCCAGAATGTTAGACCAAGTGGAAGACATGGAAGATGAAGGGTTAGTGATATCCCTCGACTGCAACCGAGTTATTAGCATCAGCTAAACCAACATCGCAACACATATACAACACATGGAGTATGTAAAAGGCCAGTATCGTAGCCCGCTATTCATAGATGGTCAAAGCGTAGGGTATGCCGCCTAAAATGTAGTTAGATGGGAAATACAAAAAAGGGTTTATGAACATAAAAAATAGTGCATAACATATGCATAGATAATATGTTTTAAGAGATTGTTTCAGCATGTCTAGGGGACTACATTTATATAGCCCAAATCAAAAGAAAAGCTTTTAGATGGTGATAGTGAAAATAAGATAATTTAACATAAAAAAAATCCATTAGTAGTATGTCACAAAAGTCATAAAAAAACAAAGTACACAACTTTTATTTTTGAAAGGTTAAATCTTGTGCAACTAAAATGAAAGAATGCTAGCTTGTTACAGAATTTAATTTATAATCATCCTAAGATTAAGGCAACGGAAACTCATAGTTTCATGCCTGACCAAAAAGCCTCGGCGCTTATGACTGCTAATTTAATAACAAACTTGTTAAAAAAATTAAATGAGGATTTTTTTTTAATAGGGCATTTGGATATACCAATTACAATATTGCTCTTCAGAGTCCTGAATAGAATATAAGACCAATATTTAAGCCCAACATGTGTAAAAGCAACACTTGAAGCTCAAAGGAAGTGTATAAAATCTTTTACACCTAAAGTCTCTGCTATCGCCAATTATTAAATAATGAATGAGAACCTAATTGTGAAACTAATATTACAATAGTACTTTATTATATGCCAAGTTTCATGACACATTTTTGAGACAACTTATAAGTTGAATTTCAACCCATTTATAGGTAAATCGATCAAATTGGGTTATATTCTCTCTAACAGGTCAAATGAATAAAGTTTGAAATTACCAAAGATGGACATGGGTCAAATGGATAAAGTTAAAATAATTGCGAAAGATCGACATGGGTCAAAAACAGATAAAGTTCAAATAATTAGCTAAAATTGATATGGGACAAACACATAGAGTTCATATAATTAGCTACAATGGACATGGGACAAATAGTCGAATGGTCAAAAGTCGCCCAAGTGAAACTTTCAAACCACTTAAATCACTTTTTAAGTAGGATTAATATTGTTATAATATGGTATCTTAATTATATTCAACACAAGAAAGACTTTGATGTCCAAAAGGAAAGATGGGCCAATAAGTGTTTGGTTAAACCCATCTCGTTTTGACTGACACACATAAATTTTACCCATTTCGTTACCCAACCCGCATGACCCGTTGCTGCCATTTCTAGTAGTAAAGTAACCTACTTAAAGCCATAATAGAAGTTCAAAACGTCCCATGGAAATTCCTCATGGCATACAATTACAGACATTTCAAATTGAAGAAATGACGTACTGCAAACACATTTAACATTTTAGTGGTCACCCATTAAAATTTTAGAGGCATTCCTATCTCCCGACTCCACATGTTTGAATTAAAATGTATGTAATAAAATAAAAAAGATAAGAATCATATGATCCATGCTGTTAGGAGTATGTTTAATAGTAAATTTATGATAAGCATGTGGAAAAAGTTGTGGTTACCTTTCATTATTATGTATTGAAAGCACGAAATATCTGTACTTCTAGCAACATGAATTATTTGAAATGCTAAAGTAAGTAATTAAGCAAATGGTCCTGAAGGTTGGGGCATGCCACGATAGGCTATTTCATGACCTCTGTTCTGTCAACACCTTTTTGTTGATTATCCATAGGCCCCATTACTCCCCACAGATGAAAAGTTATAGGAATTTGGATTTTGAAAAACCACCCAAGTATATGAACTTTGAGTTGTTTGCATGTATCTCTGTATAAAAAAATGCATATACAACCAACAGTCATACAATGTACCACATTGTAACTAATCTTACATGAACTGATGAAGACGGGAATAAACTTCCAGTATAATCATATATCCAAATAAATTCACTGTTTTATCGTAAGAAGATGATAACATAAAAGAAAAAAGACCTAGAGTACAATATAAACAGATTCTGTAGCAACATTAAACTATGATCATGAAGCTGCCTTCAACTTGTATACCTTTACACATATAATATAAAACAACATGTCTAAAAATCTAAGCCCGGCCAAAGAAGTAATCAAGATGACCTTCATTCCAATTATCTGGTATCCAACCGAGCTTTCCGCCCCGAGCAATAATGTATGTCACAACCGTCAAAATGAAAGAGCTCAAGTAACTACGTAAATCATGTTATTAATTTAGTGTAATTAAGGGATATGGTTATGACACTTGGAAATGGGTTTGGAGGTACGGAGTGTACACCCATTAAGTGAATGACATCCCCGACCCAAAAGGATTTAATAATACATGTCTATATAAAAATAGATTTCTTGTATGTGTGTGTGATAGACAAAAGATGTCTTGAAAAGTCATAAAGCAAGGAAAATATTCTTGTGTGTGTGTTTGAAGGTGTGATTTGAGATAGACAAAAGACTTTTTGGAAAAGTGTTGAAATATGACTAATTTTGCATGTAGACAAAAGACATGCAGAACTCCTAATCTTCACCAAATCCACTCCAAATATTTGATATGGAATTTTTGCATATGGAAAAGTCATGATGTCATTTTCATGACCATTTCTCATGTAAGTTGTCATATACTTTATGACTATGATATAAAATGTAATCATTATAGTTTGTTATATATATATTCATATCTATGCTTAAAAAGAGTATGAGAAAAAATATATGAACGTAAGAAAGAAGAGCAGTAAACACTTATGAAATTTTAAGTTCTCTGTGTTACAATAATCTTTTGGGTGTTTCTGAAAGAGAAAGATACGTGAGAAAATAGATACAAAATACGAAATACTCTTTAGCGAACGGGTTCTTGATTTCTGCCAAAATCTTGAACATTACTCTTTGTATTATCCCAAAATAAAATTCGTGTAACCCAGGCAGATAGGGTCGAATTGTTGTTTTCGGAAAGTGATATCACGATACAAAGAGATATCCG
>JAOXNX010095399.1:0-19910 GCA_028566075.1 Solidago caesia
TGAGGATAGGGAGTATGTGGCTGTTAAATACCTAAGCTTGGGTATAGAACCACTCACATTTTAGTTTTTTAATCCATAAAATTCAGGGGGCCCCATTATTTATTCATTATACAAAAAAATATTAAAATATTCAGATGTGAAGGGTTCTATACCCAGGCTTAGGTATCTAACAGCCATATACTCCATTTTCTTTTATATTATTTAGGTACTAAAGTTCTTCACGTAACTTGTTTTTCAATATTTTAGATATTATTTTAATTGTTTCATTTAACTAATAAGGGATGTGTTCTACAATTTTGTGGTAATAGTTTCTAAATGTGTTCTATTTCAATATATTAAAATTAAAATAGTTTATGAGTAAAAAGTAGAAATAGTAACAAGAGCCATTAAAAAAAACAAAAAAAAACCTTGCCCCTGCCAAATGCCAATCGTCCATTGGCCCCTCCCCAAACGAGTTCTTTTATGTATTTTTCATGTTTTTTACATTTGATGTTGTCAGAAAAATATCAGGGTTATTTTTTTTTTATTATCCTTTAAAAATTGAAGTAACGTATTTCATGATTAAAATAAAGAGTTAACTACAAAACCGTCTCGGTCGCGTGTTCATTTTTCATTATCTATTCCTTGTCAAAAGTATTTTCATCATTCATCCGTTAAAGTAAATTATTTTTCACTATTTGTTTATTTATTTATATAAGCAAGATCTAATGTAATTATAATGAAGTAACGCCTCCTTCAATCTGAAATTCTAGTTCCGTCTCTGCCCCTCAGGTTAAAATCATATATGTGCAAGAAAATTATGCTAGTGCAATTTTTGATATTTAGAGAAACTTGTCCAGTTACCTGGTAACAAGTCCGGACCTGATTACCCGTCCCAAAACCACATTTGTAATATAACGTTATATATATGCATGATATAATACAACTTTGGTGGTGAATATTTGTGTGTATGTGTATCTATTCATTAGACCCCCCCTCCCTCCCACCAGCATAGCTTCACCACTGCATCTCAAATAATTAAAAATCACTATTATTGGCAAATACGAAGTACATTGCATATGATATGGCTCTGTATATAAAACAATGGAAAAATAAATCTAAAATACGGACTATCTTTTCCATGATCAAAATGGTAGCCACGATTTAGTTTCCTGCACACCAAAAATTATACCAAAGCCCATCATATGAGGCGAAGATTAAAATAGAACATCAAGATAAGATCCTACATATTAGAAGACAAAGACTGTACATGGAGTCATGAACACTGGAATTGGGATCATCATGATACAGGTCAATGGTGAAATGGAGATGTGATCATCATCAAACACCACACCCTCTGTTATCTCTTTATCACGGTCTTCATGATCAGGGTTATAGGTCGAATGAGAATCAATTTCTTCTTTACATTTCATCTTCAGAACCTTCATTAATTTGAGTCTAAAAACACTAAAAATAAGTTAGAAAATTCTATAATAGTGGCATACAGGTAAAAAGATTAAATTGAAATATTATGTCCATGGATTCATTTTAATAGTTATAAAAGATAAAAATTAATACTCCATATCTTACAAACAATCAACTTACGCTTAAGAGAATGTTCGTGAACAACTGGTATAGGTTTACATCTAGGGTTGATTGCGATTAAAATATCATGTATGGCATGATAAGGCATTCTCTAATTAAAAGTTGCTAAAATGTATCTCTGTTTAGTTGGTTTCAGCATGACCACAAATGCTGAGCTGCGAATTGATCATTGACAACCATTAATTGCTTTAGATCATTATTTAACTTTATCCTCAAAGGCATGCCCGATAACTCCCGACTACATAAATATACAAACAAAAACCGAGGATTCTTCTCAAATCCCTTGGATACACCAATTAACATATTGGTTGGCAGAGTCCTGAATAAAACAAAAGATTTTTATTTAAGCCCCATACGTGTAAAAAAGCAACACTTGAAGGTCAAAAGAAGTCTACAAGATCTTTTACACCTAAAGTCTACGCTGTCACCGATTATTACATAATGAATGAGAACCTAATTGCGATACCCTCTAATATTATAACAGTACTTTTATATATGCCAAGTTCCATGACACGCATCGAAAACAGCAGTTTCTTATAAGCTGAATTTCAACCCATTTATATGTAAATCGACCAATTTGGGCTATACTCTCTCTAACGGGTCAAATCAATAAAGTTGGAAAATTACCAAAGATGGGTCAAATGGATAAAGTTAAAATAATTGTGAATGATGGATATGGGTCAAACAAATGGAGTTCAAATAATTAGCTAAACTGGACATGGGACAAACAGAAAGAGTTCATATAATTAGCTAAACTGGACATGGGACAAATACTCGAATGGTCAAAGGTCTCCCAAAGTGAAAGTTTTAAGTTTTAACCTCAAATCTCCAAAATCATATTCAACACATTAAATACTTTGATATCCAAAAGGAAAGATAGGCCAATAAGTGTTTGGTTAAACCCATGTCGTTCTGACTAATACACATAAAATTTTACCCATTTCGTTACCCAACCCGCATGACCCCTCGCTGCCATTTCTAGTGGTAAGTGGTAACCTACTCAAAGCCATAATAGAAGTTTAAAACATTCCATGGAAGTTCCTAAAGGCATACAATTACAAACATATTTCAAACTGAATAAATGGTGTATTGCAAACAAGTTTTACTGGTCCAATAACTCTTCTAAGTAATATGAGAGGTCAGTTATCACACGTTCCATACTTGTCTTCCAAGATCTTAATAGCTTCATAAAAGTGCATCTCAAGATGCGATTTCTATAGTGACTAAATGAAAAAGAAGACAAAAGATCGGTAACAAATTTATGTAGTAGTAATCCATAAATATGACCTCCTTGAAATCCTTTAATTGGTTCGTGTCATCAAAGTATATATTTGATGCATAAAACTTCCTAAATCATTCTATTAGTAATATTTATAATCACAATTGACGCACTATTTACTAAATAAAAACTTACTTTATTGATAAAAAAGTGTTTCTGGTTAACCGACCCTGACCCAACCTATCAGTCTATCACCCCTTGTACCAAAAAGGCATACATGTTTTGACATGTTACCCAACCAACATGTTACCCAACCAGCCATTTTTCCACCTCAACTAAATTGAATAAGACTATTAATTAGAAAGTGTGATAGTACACAAGGTCCGAGAAATTGACCTGACGCCGGTAAAGAACAACAATCTCTCCAAAAGTGCCTTTGAATGATGAACCCGAAGATGTGAGCTCTAGTATCTTATCAACACAAATGAACACTGTTCGTTCTCGTTATAACATTATTTGATGATTATCTGAGCAGATAATCAGATCATGCAAATCAGACGTATACCTCATGCATAACATTAGTATGTATTCAAAAAAATAAAAAATAACCTTAGAACCAGAAGGATTATCAATAAGAACCTACCTTGTTTAACTGACCTCTTTTTGAATTATTTCGTATAAGAAAAGATGCAGCCTCAACAATACAATAGAACGGTAGTTTTTATTTAGTCTGATCTGGAATAAGATTATGTGAAGAACAAAAAAAGTATTTTTTTTAGATATACTAAAATATGAAACATCAAATAGTTACAGATAACACTGAAAAAAAGGAATGTGCAAGTGTTAGTCAACCTCCTTGTGAGGCAGTGAGGTTGAAAATCTCTGCAAAATGACTTGAATCTACTAATGTCAGCACCATTGAAACTGAAGATTGACTGCATAGTGATATAAAAAATCTGAGTTCAAGTTGTTGTGAAGTGTCAAGGTTGAGTTGAGCTACATATGGGGAAGTCAGTAAATGGTGGAAACTATTGAAGGCCGGACTTAGAGGTGGCCATTTCACCATATTAACATATAAATAGTCGCTATGGGATACATTTTTTGTCAAATGGATTAAGCTGAAATTTTTAACTAAAATGAAAACAGTACAAATGGACGAGCAGGTCGGAAGTTGTCCAAAATGTATGAAAAAACATGAACCTGCCAATATGGAAGACGTCCTACCAATATGGAAGAAACATGAATATTTGGAGAGTTTTCAAGTGATGGGGGCTGTTAGGGTTTCGAATGATGAGGACAGGTGGGTTTGGGAGGTCGATAGTGACAAGATTTTCTCAGTTTCAAGCTTACAAAGTCATCTACAAGGAACCTGCCTTCAAGCTCCTACTTTCAAGTGTGGCTGGAATAATTGGAAATTTCCATTCTCGCGTGGCACGCAGAGTTAAACAGGCTGCCAACATTACTGGCGTGGCATCGCAGAAATGTACCGGTTCAGTCAATCACATGCGCTATACGCCGGGATCAAGAGGAGACCTTAGAGCACATTCTTCTTTTCTGCAACTTTGCCCAACAGGTCTGTCAAGCCATCACATAACGGTGCAAGTTAACGTCTTTTTTCCCGTTTGGGATAAAGGAACTACTGGATGTGCACAAGTTTACGCTGGGACCGATTAAATCGAAACAGCTGATACAACTTATTGTGCTCTCCACTATGTGGTCTATTTGGGTGGGTCGCAACCGATTAGTATTTGATTGTGAGCCAATCAACTGCACCAAGGTGGTAAGCGAGGTTCAAGCTCTCACTTTTTTATGGGTCAAAGCCAAGTTTCCTTCTTTGGCATGCAAGGAAATAGCAAACCTAGCCCAGCCCGACCAAATTGACTCATTTTGACCCCCCTCCCAATGTGAAATGTTATGCTATCCAAGCTGACTAATTCGTATGAAATGGAATACCAACTCACTGCCACATCAGGCCAGATAATTTGCAGCCAGCCAATTCACAACCAACGGATAATTAAAAAACTAATGATTAAAAAAACTATGTATTAAAGAAATGGTGACAATCAAAAAAACTATGTATCAATCAAAGAATTGCTGACAAAATCAAGAATTACTTGTTTTTCATATGTATCAGTCAAAGAATCACTACACAACATTCAGAGTCTAAGCATAGCATATGTGGCAATCAAATGTGGCAAAGAATTAGCCAAGCATGGGTGAGGATGGCTCTGGTATCTCACCCTCATGCCGAAGCATTGAAATCAAATCCGAAGCGGATGGCCTATATTCCGGGTACTTTTGCACGCAAAGAAAGGCAAGTTTCAGCATCCGCCTAAACTTCTCATCAGTGCAGCTGGAGTCAAGGGTAAAATCTCTAAGTCTCAAGTATGCATCACCTCGATCCTTGAGAAGCCATGCCTGGATTAATAGTAAAAGGAACAAGTTAATATGATTGTCTATTACAAAAGGGGGAAAAGCAGTCTATATTTGACTAGACTCTTACCCATTTAATGATATGTTCGGACACACTAGGGTCTTGATCCATAACACGTTTCCCGGTTATTAACACTAGTAAAATGACCCCGAAGCTGTATATGTCTGATTTTGCAGAGAACCGATTATTCGCAAAATAATGGGGATCCCAATACCCACTAACAAAACAAAAAAAAAAAACAAGAAGAAGTTAGGTCAATATAAATCATAAGTAGGTCAATACCCACTAACAAAACAAAAAACCAAGAAGTTGGTCAATACAAAATGGCTTTGAACTTACAATGTTCCAACAGGTAAGGTCTGCCCTTGTTGGTTGTCAAGAAATCTGGCCATTCCCAAGTCTGCTATCTTGGCATTCATGTCCCCATCTAGAAGGATGTTGCTAGGCTTGATATCCAGATGTGCTATGTTTTTCCCAGACAGCTCATGTAGGTAAGCTAAGCCATGACCAATATCCAACATTATCTTACAACGGGCTGCCCAATCAAGGCTTGCTCTTTTCTCATCATCTGAAAAGAAAGAAAGAAAAAAAGTAATATTTATTTATAAACTATATGCAAGTAAAAGTCAAACTGATACATTAAAAAGAGGAATGATCATAAAAAAATATACAAGTAATAAAATAAACACTTAAAATACATACCATGTAAAACATCTTCTAAGCTTCCATTAGGCATATACTCATAAAGTATCATCCTCTCATTCTCTTTAGAGCAATAACCATGAACTTGAACCAGATTTTTGTGACGAATATCACCCAAAAAACTGATTTCTGTTTCAAATTCCTTATTTCCTTGTGATGACCCTTGGGCCAACCTTTTGACAGCCCGTGTATTTCCATCCCTCATTATAGCCTTATAAACACTGCCGAAACCTCCTGCTCCCAATCTGTTATCTTCATGAAAATAATTTGTGCCATGTTGTATTTCTTCCAAGGAAACAGGGGAAATTCCCCCAAACCTCATAGAATCTGTGATCTCCAAAATCCTATGCCTCAAAACTACAAAGATGTGAAAAAAGTATCCCCACATTAATGTATAATTATTAAAACTATTTACTTGCTCAAGAAAATCATATATCATTGGTGAATATAATAGATTGAAACCTTAATGTAGCCTATTTCCAATATTATTCACATCGATATATACAGAGGATCACAATCACATACACTAATTGTAGACTATTTCCAATAAATAAGTAAATAAATAAAACAGATTTGTAGGTTCTTGATAACCAACAAACCCGTTCCCATTCCAAAAAACAGATTTGGAAAAAGCAGATTTCTTTACAGTTTTTACAGGGTTGGATATAGGTGACAGAGTCGAATATATATGGACAGATCCCCCAAAAAAACATTAAATAAAAAAAAAAGAAAAAAAAAGAGGGGTTTTCTGTTCTGTTCTTGATAATCCCAAAAAGAAACATAAATAAAAAATTTGTGGTTTTTCATAGGGATAAAAACATTAAATGAGAAAAACAGATTTACTATTTAAATTAAAAAAACAAAAAGAGGTAAATTTGTGGATTCTTGAATTTTTTTGGAATGGAAATTTGTGGATTCTTGATAGCCATTTTAAATGAAGAAAAACAGATTTTTACTCTTCCCAAAAAAAAAAGACTGGTGGGTAAAAACATTAAATGAAGAAAAACAGATTTGTGACAGATTTTACTATTCCCAAAACAAAAGTGGCTCCACATTTGATGCTAAAATTAAGTGCAACTTGCTAGCTTATACATATCAATAAAAGTTATGAATGTTAAAATTAGAAGAAAAAAATAATAATAAAAGTTATGAATGTTAAAATAATAATAATAATAATTAAAAAAAATATTTACTACAATTACAATTATTTGCTAAGCTAAGTGGGTCGCAATTTTAGTAAGTCAAATAGGGTCTTTTTTGTTCTTGAAAAAATATATAAAAAATTGGTGGGTTTTACTGTTCTTGGATAACCACAACAAAAATAAATAAATGAAAGAAAAACAAATTTATGGGTTTTTCTAAATTCTTGATAGCCATAAAAACATTAAATCAAGAAAAAAGATTTGCGGTTTTTCTCTTCAAAAAAATAAAAAACATTTAAACAAATAATGTCAAAAAGATGGGTCCATTAATAAATAAAATATACTAAATATTAAAACATCTAACAATGGGCTTATTCCCAAAACAACACAAAATTAAAAACAAAACCGAATGAATACCTTGTTGGGAAAGATAGCCCATACGATAACCAAGAAAACATCAAATGAAAAGAAAAAAAGGATTTTGTGGGTTTTTTTCTATTTTTAAAATAGCGATAAAAACATTAAATGACAAAAACAGATTTACTATTTAAATAAATAAATAAAAAAATAGTAAATTTGTGGATTCTTGATAGCCATCAAAACATTAAATGAAGAAAAACAGATACTATTCCCCAAAAAAAAGACTGGTGGGTGTCTATTCTTAATAAATACAAACAAAATATATACTAAATATATACAAACATCTAACAATGGCGCTCATTCCCAAAACAAAAAAACCATCAAAAACAAAACTGAATGAATACCTTGTTGTGTTTTTCTGTTGTTGATAAAACACACTATAACAATAACCAACAAAATAGCAGCAATGGCGGCGATAGCAACCGCTAAACCCATCCAAAGTTCCATTTTTAATGTCTGCATTCACAATAAAAACCCTAAAATTATATATATATATATATATGTGTGTGTGTGTGTGTGTGCGTGCGTGTGTGTGAGAGAGACAGAGGGAGAGGGAAAAAAGAATTTCAAACCTAAGTAAAAAGAATTCAATGTTGAAGTAAAATTCAGATCTAGAAATATACGTGTATATATGTGTGATGTGATGTGATGTAATGTAAATATGTGTATATATATGTATATGTATATACGTATATGTAAGACAGCGAGGATGTTGTTGTAACTGATTTTCCCGCCTAGTTATGGACTAATTTATTTATGAGAAATGCTAGAAAGGTTTACAAATACATGACACGCATGACATGATTACATGAACCAAGAGATTAAGAAAAAATGATTTAATTGGTGGAGGATTTGTTTTTCAACTTTTGTTAGTATTTCTAGCAAGTAGCAATTCTCTTTATTTAATCTGAAATTGAATCGATACATAGCTTTTGACACATTCGTACATTTAGCACAGTTTTTATATAACTATAATAAAATGTGTCATGTTTATAAGTTTTCTATACTATTTCGAATATGAATATAGATTTTCTAACGACGAGACCATATAAGTAGTATGAGCTGGCGGTGGATGAAAGTGGTAGTGACGACTTAAAGTGGGAAAATCAAGTTTTAGATTGACCAGAAATTTTGCTAGAGAAAACGTTGTTGAAGTAACTTAGTACCTAGACTGTCCCATCTCAAAAACTTGTTGACTCGTCAATATTCAAGTTAACTAAAATTAGCTATTGTGGTGATAGTTCAGTGGTCAAAGAGTTCCCATTTTGTGATTTCTTACTGGGGTTAAGGGTTCGAATCTTGTCACATGCAAATGTGACGAGGGGGCCTTAACAACACGATACTCATCTACAGAGCAAACCCTTTAGGTCGTTGTCAGGATTCGATCCCGACGTTGGCACACCAAAACTGGGGAATGTTAGTCATTTATCCGTTTTGCCTTTAAAAAATAATATATCTAAAATTAATAATTAACTTCTTTATTTATCGTAAAATTAAACATGTTGACCTCTTTATTAAGAAAATATAAATAATTGCATATATCTTGACAATTCACTCTACAACAGTACAACTTATAGCTAGGTTTCAAACATTTTAAAAAAAACACCCAACAATAATCAGTTATGTAATCTCGTCTATAGATATCAAGCGCATCTTACAACTCAAAGGCTATGGGCGCTATTCTTGTCATGCATTCGGTTCAATGCTATTAAGAATTTAAAAATTAGAAAATATTTTCAATTTTTTTATTTTCAATTTTTAAAAATTTGAAGGGGTTTTCGATCTTTAGAAAATAAATTAAAATTATGAAAATGCGTTCAAAATTAAAATATGCTAATTTTATTTTTCATTTTAAAAACTAGAATACATGTTGTAGATGTAGAAGGAGGGAGAGATGGAAAATGGAAAACATTGAAATGTTGTTTTCCAAACTCATGTTATAAAATGCAAAATGGTGTTTTCCATTTTCTTGGAAAACTTTTGTTGAAAATTCTAATTTGATTGTGTATTCTGTTTTCTATGTATTCTTGAAAAAACATGGATGTTTTCTTCAACTAAACGCCACTAAGAGTTCTAAGAATGGCGGGTGTAACATTTGTCATTTTGACCACCTTTGACCGTTGTATTTGACTTGTGGATTTGATAACATTAATGAAGTTTCCGGGTCATTTAGTAATTTCATGTCGTAATTTAATGTGATTTTCGTAATTTTTGACCCGTAGACTTTTAATATTACTTTGACTAGCTATCATAGTTAGTATTATATTTGATGACGTCTTTGAAGTCAATTGTGTCTATGTGATTATTTGGTTCATTTAATTGGTCATACAACATCGTTCGGTAGATGAAATAACTAAAAATGTAAAACGGGTTATCCGCGGATCCGACCCGTAACCCTTGACCCACCCACCTTATCTCTTCCCTTTCTTTCTTTCTTTCCCTTCATTTCTTATCCTCTCTTTCTTCTCTTTTGGGAACAAAAACACACACTCACACCTTCTTGAGAGAAAAGAAAACATCAAAAGTCATCCAATTTTCTTGCTAATTTCGGGTTTGGCATCAAATCAAAGAAAAAATCATCTAGTTCATCATCTTGTTTTTCACCTCTCGGTCTCCATTTCTTGTGTTCATTTGGTTTTTGTGTGTTTTGACCTAAAAACGAGTTAAGGTATTTTTCTACACCTATTTTACTTTGATTTCTTCATTTCATAGCTAGATGATTGTATTTGGTTGTGTATTTGGTCATGTCATTAGCAAAGTGTTGGTTGTGGTTCAAAGTTAGTTTTGTTTGATTTGAAAATGGCAAGTCATGATTTAAGTTGTGGGTTCTTGAGAAAAGTTGATGTTTATGCTTGATTTTACTTGTAGTAACTTGTGTTCAAGTTTCACACTTTGATTCCGCTTGAAAATGGGTCAATTTTGGGTTTAAAGTGATGTTCCTGCAGCCGTTAACGCCCGTTAGCAATCTAACACTCGTTAGGCTTGCCTAACGGCCGTCACTAAACTAACCGGGAGTTAGGGGTTAGCCCCTGTAACGGGGCGTTAAGTTTTTAACTGGCGTGACTCTTTCTTTAAGGCCGTGTAATGCCCGTTAACTTTTTAACGCCTGTTAGGGACTGATTTTGTGATAACTTTCAAACGTTCATAACTTTCAAACAGTAACTCCGTTTTCGATGATTCAATCGGCCATCTTTCGTATTGAGTCCATTCACCCGTTAGGCTTGCCTTGTTGGGGTGTTACAGCGGGAGTGGGAAGCAGCTAACACCGTGGTTTGTGAATGGTTAGACGGTGACACCGCCGCCGTCTAGGGTGGTTTCTTCAAAATCTCAAAACATGGTTTGAGTGACCGTGTGTAAACCCTCACTCTCTCGGTCTCTCCCTCACTTACTTCAACTCTCTCTCTCTCTCTCTCTCTCTCTCTCTCTCCACACCTTTGCGGCTTCTCTCTCTACCACACCCACCCAAAAACTAAAAAACGATGGGTTGAAGGTAATTTTTAGGTGGCAAAAACGATTGGTTAGTGGTGAGGGTAGCAATCTCACCACTCCCACCCTTCTAACAACCTTTAAAAAACTTTCATTAATCCATTAGTATATGCATTAGTTAGATTTTCTGAAATGATGATTTGAATTAGAAATACATATATTAAATTTTATTTTACTTTTTAACGGCAGAAATATTAAATTAAAATAAGTCCTCTAGCAAAATACTAAATGCCCCAAAATACATATAGTACAATTACAATAACACTATCTAGCATTAGACAAACAACACGACCCTAGATACTTTTTGAGACTTGAACTGCGAGGATTACAAAAAAAGTTAAAAAAACTCGCACCAATTACAAGAGACCCAAGATGCGAGAAAAACCCCGACCAAACAAGGGTCGAGCCACCGGTTTTCACCATGCTGTGTTTTTTATGTAATCTCATATAAGTCCAAAAGAGCACTAACGACTAAGGAACACCAAGAGGACCCTTAAGCCAATCCACCCAAGAAAACTTCGGCCTTGTTTGTTTTTGCAAAAAACATCTTAAAAACCTCTTACCTCTTTTTCGGTCAGAGGTTTTTAGATGTATGGATGTTTGTTTTTTTCTAGCATTCAGACATCTAAAATCTGGATAACCTCTTAGCTTCTAAGATTTGAAAACCCATCTGGGTAACCTCTTTTTCATCCATTTCAATGTAATCAGAAATCTTGATACAATAAAAACCAACAAACAAATCTAATAATTCTGTAATTATAACCCCATAACATTAACAAAACAACATAACATCAAATCTCAAATTTTAAATCAAAACCAAATTTCGGATCAAAAAAATTAAAATCATAAACAAACCATGAATGATGAAATTATCATGACTACATAGAATTAAATCATCAAAAAATATACACAAATCTGGATATATAGATCGAGTAATACTAGATGGATGGATGAATGAATCTAGGTGATGTATTGTGTATGTTGGAAAAGAAGAAAGACAGAAACAGAGGGGAGGTGGGTGGGTGCGGAGGTGATGATGAAAAGATAAAATAATAATAAAAAAAAGGGTTTTAATTTATTTCCAAACTACAAAAATGTTTGATTTCAAAATATATATATGAAAATATTATTTTGATTTTAGTTGTTGTTAAGTTTATTTAAATAATTTATTATTCAGATTTCAGATGTTATATAACAAACAAAGGGAAAAATCTATGAAAAGGTAATCTTATTACTCAATATTTCTAATTAGAGGAACCTATTTAGGTTCGTTTATTAAAAGGATTTCATTTGTAAAAATTTCTCAATAAGGGTAATGTCGTTAGTTTTCATCGTTAGTCACTCGTTAAATGACATTTCAACATGCCATGTCATTAAAAAAAAAAAACCACGTGGACATCTGATGTGGCATTGCATTAGGGTATATGTGTCCTTTTAGCTTCATATCTTCTTCCCAAAAATCAATCAATATCTAAATATACATCCATGCCGGAATCAGATGTCCACGTGGGATTTTTTTAATGACATAGCATGCCGACATGTCATTTAACGGGTGACTAACGATGAAAACTAACGGCGTTACCATTATTGAGAAATTTTTACAAATGAAATCCTTTCTATTAGCATTCAGAAGTGCTATTCAGATTCAGATGTAAACCTCTTAGCATTTAGAAGTGATATTCAGATTCAGATGTAAACCTCTTACAGAAAACAAACGGGGCCTTCTTCTTTTTACTCTTGTTAGCAATCCACATGAATGACTGCGAAATAATAAGGTCCATAAGAACATCCTTACAGTGCTTCCCTGATTTGAAAACCGCTTCATTTTGAAATTTCCATATCGACCACCAACCACAAAAAATAATAGCTTCGATAAGTTGTTTTTTGTCCAAGGGAATTCGCATACTATCAATAGATTGAATGAGATAAGAAGGATGGCAATTTGCAAAAGCCGGAATCTGTAGCCATTTTGCAATCGAATGCCAAACATTAGAAGCAATCCCACATAAACCAAAAAGATGGTCACAAGTCTCAGTCGAGCCGCTACACAAAGGATAAAGAGTTGAAGGCACATCCATGCCTTTATTAGCGAGGTTGATACGGGTCAGAAGTCTGTCCAAAAGAAGTCGCCAAGCCAAAATATTTACCTTACGGGGGATAGTTTTGTTCAATCTTGTAGTCACCAAACTATTAGGAAGTATCGCGTTGTCAGTTATACCTCCCATACCCTCTCAGTCATGCTAGGAAATGAGACAATCCACTTGTCCATATTATCCAAATTACGAAGAAAGACATTCTTAGAAAGTTCAATATTGAAAAGTCTTGGAAACCTTGATGCTAAATTACCATTATCGATCCACACATCTAACCAAAAAAGAATAGTGTTCCCATTTCCAATTTTTTTCTGGATAGCATGCAAAGGAAAGATACCAGACGAGTCTAAATTACGAGCCACATTATACGTCGTGTATTTGGATAACGTTAACACATATATTAATGCTTTGTAATAATGCAATTTCTTTTTACAGATTTTAAGATTATAAGTATCAACACTCATATATTTTGACTACTAGATTTGTTTATCATTACCCTAAACCCAACCCTTTTAGTCACTCATGCTACGAACTCATTTTGGGTCCATGTTTTCATCCCATTGTACAGGTCGTTTTACGGCAGTGGTTCAGGTCGGTGGTTCATGCAGGTAGCTGTTGAGATGAGTCACTCGGTAAGGTTGTTTTTCTCAACAGAGGTCCAGGTCGATGGTTCAAGTCGGTTTCAAAGTGTGACTGCAATTGTTTTTTGTTTGATGTTCCAACAGGTTTCTTGCTATTTTTCAAGGTCATATTCGGGTTTCCACACGTATCCATGCTTTATACCGGATGATGCCCTAAGGTGGTTTATGTTGATTTGGATGTCAAGGATTCAAAACGGTCTATTATGCGTACATGGTAATGACTCGGTAATTACGAAACTTTTCATTAAACCTATTATTAAGCTAAATAAAATCAATGGTATGTGTGAGATAATCCATTGCAAAACTCTACCAAAATAATTAAATGGTTATCGTCAAAATCAAAAGACAGATCATATCGAACAAGAAAATCAAAGTAAATATAATGGAATTTGTCAACAAGATGTTTCCAAAAACATAGCGAAAACGTAAATGTGAGATTAGTTAATTGTTCCACAGGAATATACAACTATTTGTAACTAACCAAAGATAACTGTCGTTACAAATAGCTTAAAAAACATCACCAAATTTAGGTCCACCCATTTCTCATATGCATAGGTTCAGTACGATTATACGTTGGTACGTGCGTCA
Source organism: Solidago caesia (assembly GCA_028566075.1). NCBI lineage: Eukaryota > Viridiplantae > Streptophyta > Magnoliopsida > Asterales > Asteraceae > Solidago > Solidago caesia. The sequence continues at coordinate 14,310 of JAOXNX010095399.1, forward strand.
AGGGGACGGGGTACCCTGTAAGGATTTCAATCATAAGTTGAAATTCCCCAGCAACATCTGGCAACATCGCAATACACAAGAAGTTTATAACCAAAAGTAAAGTTTGAAACATTGCTAAATAAGTAGTCAACAGGATGGGCTGATAAAACAGGTAACTAGATGGGGTTAGCAAACATTTGAAAAGAGGTTCAGCTCAAAACACTACAACAAAAAGAACAAAAAAGTGACGAAAACCCACTAATTAACAAAACAAATGGCTGATGTTTATTTTCTTGTTTGACTAATCCTATTGTAAGAACATGTTCTCATAATAAAACTTGATTTTTATTTTTTATATTCTCCAATCAAAGTCAAAAAGTTAAGGGATAAAAAAAAACAAGTTTTTTTTTACTTAACCCATTACGAGTACATGTCTTCCGCAATAGGCAAAAAAATCTTTTTACTTTTGTGGCTATCATTATAAATTTATCTTTTTTGAATTTTCAATTTCCAACAAAAAAAAAAAGAAAAAAAAAAGGCTACATATAGCGTCCTCACTATATAAGGTTATTTCTCAAAAAAAAAATAAAAAAATATTTGTTTAAAAAGTAAAATTATCCCGACGGGGTTATCTATATGACTATATGAGTGAATTTAAAAGCTGAATAATAGAAATGATACGATATGAGTAAAAAAAGTAAAATGATGTATTTTATATTTATAAAAGCATGGGTGTGCAATATGAATAAAAGCTGAATATGTATAAAGCATAATTAGACTATGAGGAGTGGGGGGACTTTGGGGCTCCCTCCATGGGGGGGACTTCCGACACGTGGCGGAGGCTCCCCCCAAGAGTTGCCCCTCTTTTTTGTTGGAGTGGGGGGACTCTTGAAGGGAGCCTCATTTAATTTTATTTTTTTTTTGATAAATATAAATACAAATAAAATACAACTAAAATACATTTAATATATTACAATAATTCTTATAAATTAAATTACTTCACTAAAATTAAACTAAAAATTACATTAATTCTTTAAAATTAAACTAAAAATACAACGACGACTACTAATTATTAAACGAAATTAGTGGCTGCATAATGACTAATTTGATTTATGGCTTTCTTTGAAAATTGAGAGAAATGGATTAAGGAGGAAGAAGATGATATGTATATATGTATGTATTTAGTATATATACTCAAAAGTTATAAATTTTTTTTTGAAAAAGGTGGAAAGAGCCGTTAACGGCTTTAATTTTTTGGGGAAAACAAAATTTTTGGGCGATGAATCAAGGCCGGGGGGGGAGTTTTTTGGCTTCGTCGCCCCTCAGGCCAGTGTAGCAGGCGACGACGAGGCGGCAGAGGGCGGCGTCGGGTGGAAGGGCGCCCCACTCCGCATAATCTTAGATACTTTGATTGAAGTTGTTTATTGAAAGCTTTGGTTATGTAAAAACAATTATGCCGTTATCAATAAAGTGCCCCATCCCGAATTCCATTAATCAAGGGAAAACCTATTGAAAACTAAATAAATAAAAATAGCATAAAGGATAATGATCAACATCATAGAATAAGATTTAAAAAAAAAAATTTAATGAAAACCACATGTCAAATCCTTAAGGTTTTAAGTTGACTTTTAAATCAATGAGTTAAGTTTGATTTATTATTTTCTATAAAAATATACCACGTTTTAAAAAGAACAAGTTAATAATAGAAAGAGTAACAATAACCGAAATAAACACATACATTTAAAAGTCACAATGCCAACCCATTTTAAAATGGGAAAATGTTATATACTGCTAACATTACGGTACTACACACACATTATTTTTCCCACATGTTAAAAAGCCCTCTTGATTTTAATGCATGTTTCCCCTCACAAACATCACCTAACTAAATACTGCTAACATTATATAAGTTATCCCTTTTAAAATATATAGAAACCTATAAGGCTAATGGGAGTAGGGTTTCCTCCCACGGGGCATCTTGTGCCATGTGACGTGGAGGAAGCCTCTCAAAATGATGGAAAGTTCAGACAGATTGTGTGCCATGTGGCAATGTTTACAACTAAAAATAAAGAAAACCCAAAACTCCCTCCAAAAAGTTGCACGTTGCAGTTGAACAAAAGAAAAAGAGCGCGGTGCCGGGTGACGGGGTCTCATGTTTTATGCTTCAAAACGCCCCTCGGGGAAATATTTGGGGGCGTTCCGGGGTGGTGCCGGGTGAGGAACCGCCTCACTCCGGCTAGTCTAAGGGGAAGCCAAATGGGTCGAGGGATGCCCAAAGTCTACTTTTAATGAAAACATCCTCCAAAATCTTTTCAGTTAAAATATATAGATTATTATTGTTAATAACATTAACATACTAATCATAGTTAGGTTTTTGCCCAAAGTCTACTTTTAATGAATACATCCTCCAAAATCTTTTCAGTTAAAATATATAGATTATTATTGTAATAACATTAACATGCTAATCATAGTTAGGTCTTTACCCAAAGTCTACTTTTAATGAATACAATCTCCAAAATCTTTTCCAGTTAAAATATATAGATTATTATTTTAATAACATTAACATGCTAATCATAGTTAGGTTTTTAAATACTAGTATTTATAGCAGACAAAAACCATTAGGCTGACTTGGCCAATTTCACGTGTACTTGTTGAACCCGTACACATTAAAAATTTAAATAAATATGCGGAAGGTATCTCACTTGAAGGCCAAATAATCATTTTCTCATGAAATCTCTTGTTTCATGGGCATAAGGAGCAGGTTTCTCCTCTCTCAGAGGATTTTCCAGATTGGGGCACCCAAAACTTGAGAAATTAACTGTCTCTCACCTGTTGGACTATCAAATGATTGTCAGCAACAACAATACAGTCCCCACTAACAACTCCGACTACCTGCAGAAAAGTGACAATATTCAAGTCAATGTAGAGAATTAGGAAAGAAAACATAGCTAGGGTAGCTCTCTTAAACTAACTTTTAGCTTCCTTAAACTACCATCTGTAAGTGCAGCTAGCTATGTTGGATGCAAAGGTAACCCATGGCTAACAAAATGCATTCAACCTGGTTTATTTGAAACCGACACCTACACATTTATATGTTGATCAATCGGTTGTAAAACTCAGTCCAGCAATCATTTCTCAAGTTTCAGGAATGCATAAAATTAGTCAAAGTTTACCATTTTACATCAAAACTCAAGATCCCCTGTTCAATAAAAGTTTGATAGACGCATGATTTTAGCTTTACCGCAATCAGACACCAGTTAACACTTTGTATTGCATGATGACTTCAACATAAAATCCTTCATTTGATTTGAAATTAAGAGATAGTCTAAACATGCAGCTTGTTGCAATATAAAGTTTCTAGTTACAGGTATCTCTATTAAAAAAACAATGACTAACATGCTAGTAGTAAGTTAAGCTTGAGAAAAATATGTAAACCCAGCCCAACCATTGAGTCATTTTGACCCCCCCTCCTTCCCAGTTGTGAAATGCTATGCTATCCAAGCTGACTAGGTCAAATGAAATGGAATACCAACTCACCGCCACAGTGGGCCAGATAATTTGTAGCCAACTAGTTCACAACCAACAGATAAAGCACTAATGATACAAAAAATACTCTATTAAAGAAATGGTGACCTAAGATCAACATGTACAAAGTGAACAGGCATGAATCAGACTACTCACTGAGTGGCCCCGAATACATAAACAGCGGTGCTATAGATCGGCATCTTAAAAAAGGCGTGTAACATATAACTAAACAATAATAACATACATCGGAAACTATTAAACAAACAAGAAAATACCGCGTTCTTATGAAGGCAAAAGGATTGTAGGTAATTGACACAGTATAGCTAAGTTATAAAAAAAAGTGATACATTCAGCCACCTAATTATACATGTACCTTAAACTTTACATGGCCTGTGGCGTCGTGTTCTGCTGGAAGCCTGACCTTTTCACATATCTCAATAAAACTTAACACTTCATACCCTCAGCGAGCAATAATCACAGCATCCAATAGAGACTGTCAATTCTTGATTCATTTGTGCCACCATCAAGCATTCTATCAAGATCATTCAACATCTAAAGATTTTCCTTATTAAAAAAATACATAATGAAAATCAAGTATGCCATTACAAGTTTATAGTCTATTAAAAATATTCATATTGCTAATATATGTATGATACTTTATCAAAAAGAAAAATATGTACGGTAGCAACCAATAGACGCATGAGTAATACTCGAGTTGTAAGTGTAAAACATGTGAAATAAAATTACACATTTTTCTTAGCCTTGTAGAAAAAATTGTTTTCAAATGGCGTATCTTTTGTTGCGATGTTCTGCTTCACTTATTACCTCCGAAAAAAGATGTTTATTCGTTTGTAAAATGCTGTACAACCCAATGCAATGCTCCACTGACAAAACACCCTAGTGGATTCACATAACTAAACTTTTGGAAAAAAAAAACAAAAAAAGCCCCATTTTTAAAAGAAAAAGAACAGGTTAATAATAGAGAGAAAGACTAACAATAACCAAAATACACACATACATGTAAAAGTCACAATACCAGCCCATTTTTAAATATAGAAATACCTATAAGGGAATGCCAAACGGGTTGAGGGTTGCCCAAAGTCTACTTTTAATGAATAAACCTCCAAAATCATTTCAGTTACAAATATAGATTATTGTTAGAATAACATTAAATTAAATTAAAATGCTAATCATATTCATAGTTAGGTTTTTAACTATTTATAGCAGACAAAACAATTAGGCTGACTTGGCCAGTTTCACGTGCACTTTTTGAACCGATCACCCAACAACCCATCTTGCAACCTCTAGATAAACTGATAAACATTAAAATTTAATTAAAAATATGAAAGATATCTCACTTGAAGGCCAGATAATCATTTTCTCATGAAATCTCTTGTTTTTCAGGCATAAGGAGCAGGTTTCTCCTCTCACCTGTTGGACTATCAAATAATTATCAACAACAACAATGCAGTCCCCACTAACAACTCCAACTACCTGCAAATAGGTGACAATATTAAAGTCAATGTAAGAGTATCAGGAAAGAAAAACATAGCTACGGAAGCTCTCTTAAACCAACCTTTTCAGTAAATATTTATTGGAGTTGATAGAAGGGTAATCCGAAGCCTCGCCCTTAGCCTTTTCTTCTTTAGCTTCCTTAAACTACCATCTGTAACAGCAGCTATGTTGGATGCAAAGGTACTCAGGGGTAAACAAATGCATTCAACCTGGTTCATTTGAAACCGACACCTATAAATGTTTATCAATAGATTATAAAACTCAGTCTAGCGATCATTGCTTCTTTCAAGTTTCAGGAATGCATAGTTTGCCATTTTACATCAAAACTCAAGATCCCGTGTTCGATAAAAGTTTGATAGATGCATGATTTTAGCTTACCACCGTCAGACATCACTTAACACTTTGTATTTACATGATAACTTTAACATAAAATCCTTCATCTGAAAATATGAGATAGTAAACATGCAACTTATTGCAATATGAAGTTTCAGCTTACAAATATCTCTATTACAAAAGTAGTAAGATAACAAGCTTGAAAGAAATACAAGTAAAGCCGGACCAACCAGTCCATTGACTCTATTT